>JAEAOA010002019.1:0-307725 GCA_016746295.1 Potamilus streckersoni | reverse complement strand
GTACGTGTTGGATGTAGTTCTAAATTTTCTAGAGAGAGAGAGAGAGAGAGAGAGAGAGAGAGAGAGAGAGAGAGAGAGAGAGAGAGAGAGAGAGAGAGAGAGAGAGAGAGAGAGAGAGAGAGAGAGAGAGAGAGAGAGAGAGAGAGAAAGAGAGAGAGAAAGAGAGAGAGAGATAGAGAGAAACTATCACACGTTTTCTAATTTGAAAATGTATTTGCATTTGCAAAATATCTTAGACCATTTGGAGAGAGAATTAGAATCAGCACTTCACAGAATTATAGTACTTTATTGTAGTTACAAAGGAAAAAAAATACAAATATTTGCAAACAATTGTTTTATATAAGGACTTCTTTTACAAAAGCTTTTCTAATATAGCCTAATAACACCAATATCCAACTTAGTTGTTCCCTAAGTTTCAAGCATTCCGTCTATAAGGACACAAATCTCATTTTGTTACATATGTAACTTAAAATTTTTATTTCCTAATTTCGAATTTTTATAACATTTTTGGCAAACAGTGTTGCCCGACCGTACACAAAATGAAGACCCTTTTTTAATACAAAATGAAATACTGTGCTACTTGATGGTAATGTGATTATAAATATCACCCTAAACAATATTTGCAAGACATTGCCTTTAGTGCCATGACACCACCCACAAACAAATATCTGAATACTTGATTCCTACTTTAAAAAGAATATTTTAAGGAAAATACTCAATTTTTCTTACTCTAATTGCAAGGAATCGGAAATATGTGGTACGGAAAATTATTCTGGAACAAATATTGTTGCTACATTTTTATGACATGATTATCAAACTACTTTTTAATCTTTATGGAACAAACTTTATTACTTTTTTAACGAAAGAGACTTCATAAAATAGCTTTCTGGGACAATCTTTTATATATACCATTAAAATCCTACTTAAATCTCTAACATTGTGCAATATACTTCTAAGACGAAAATCAAATTGTTATAATAATATAATTTATTCCTCTATAATATTTATTGGTATGGTTCATCTCACAATTGTCATCATTTAATTGGCCACCTAGAACTAAAGTTAAAGGGACTGTGTGCATTGTATTTTTTGTCCAGGTGTATGTGCTTTGTTTTATTTTATTTTATTTTACAAAATATGGATTTTATAACTTTTTTAAATAGGTTTTACACCATTAAAATAAAACTATAATTTGCAGTTATTGATTTATTTTATTCATCTTTCGTAGTTATTATTTTAGTCTTCTTTCGTGTTGATAATTGTAATTTCTTTTATTAAGGAAGAAATAGAAATGTTACTTTTAAACTGCTATACTTATAATAGAATAAACTGCTTAGTACCTTCGTCTCATGGCACACTTTTTAAACTTGTGCCCTCAACAGTGAGCACCATTTGCACATGCTGCACACTTTTGTCTTTTTCGAAATTCATAATTTAGCTACTGCAGATAAATGCATTTATATCTTTAACAATTTGATTATTAATTCAAAATTCACATTTAAAACTCAAAATCACTTGTATATGTTTAACAATTTATTGTTAATTTAAAATTTGCTTTTTAAAAGTTTGTGTTTATCTGTAGATGCTTCAAAGTTAATATTAAACCTTTAGTCTATTTCCGAATATCTATACATTTTAATGTTTTTAAACTGATATAGAAACTAATGAATAGGCAAAGTGAGCCATTTAAATGTATAGGAAACTTCCGTTTGTTCAATGTAGCTTATTTCTTTCTTTAATTATATCTCTATACGTAGATTTTGTAGATTCGTGAAAAATTTCTGAAGATAAAATTCACTTTGTGTAACATTACTGGGTTTTTGCCAAATATAGTTCATTCCCATACATAGTTTTTCCTAGACGTCATTTCTGTATGTATAAATTCATTTTCTTTGTTTAGCTATTGCAAATATATAGCTCATTACCAGATTCTATTCTGTATGTTCCATAGTTGCTTCCACAGTTCCTTTCCGTACATACAATCCATTTTCTTAAAATGAATATCCGTATACATTCCTCACGGCTTATGGCCTCCCTCACATCCTGTGATCCCAAAAAGCCACTTCACAGGAGGGAGTATCGAAAGCAATCAATTAGACGACTAGAGTGTTTTGCAAAGGAAAGCAAGAGCCTTTTCTACCATCTCCCAGTCGTTTTCTTGGGCGGCATTGTTGTACTTAATAATGTTTCATGACCTAAGTAACACGCCGTACGTCCGTCTAAAATTGCTTTATAATTTATGTTATCAATGGCTTTACTTTGGTCCAAAAAATTTATTAATAAATATATTTTATCTATGATAGTACCGGAGATTTCAAGGTTCGCAGGAATGATTTGGCCAAATGCACAACTGACAAGCTTTAGTCAAATTATATTCTGAAAACATAAAAGTAGAATAAAAACAAGTCTTTCTGTAAATATGCTCATAGCAGTTAGACTAGACTCTCGAATTTTCTCTTAATTTAAAACAGGACACAACACTAGATTTTGGCAATCGTCTAAACCAATATTTGTTTTTCACCTTTATCTATTTAATTTAATATCAACGGTTGAACAACAGAAAATCTTCAAAAGCAGCTGTATTTGGGTTGTACAGTTTTGTTAATTTGCTTACGTACAAGAACCCTCAGTAACATTTGACATAGAGTCTATTATCCAACACAATGTTATATCTTCAGTAATATCTGACAGGAAGTCTCATTGTCAATAATATCTGACTGGAAGTCTCAGTGTCAATAATGTCTGACAGGAAATCTCATCTTCAGTGATATCTGACAGAAAGTCTCATTGTCTCATTGTCAATAATATCTGACAGGAAGTCTCATCTTCAGTGATATCCGACATAAAGTCTCATTTTCAGTAGTAAGTTACTGAAAGTCTCATCTTCAGTGACATCTGACAGGAAGTGTCATTGTCTCATTGTCAAAAATATCTAACAGGAAGTCAGTGATATCCGACAGAAAGTCTCGTTTTCAGTAGTAAGTTTCAGAAAGTCTCATTATCAGTGATATCTCACAGAAAGTATCATTGTCTCATTGTCAATAATATCTGACAGGAAGTCTCATCTTCAGTAGTAAATGACATAAAGTCTCATTTTAGTAGTAACAGAAAGAAAGTATCATCTGCATAATATCTGACAGGAAGTCTGAGATAAACGAGTTCGTGTTTTTCTATACAAATCTAGTAACGTTTTCATTATAAACTAATTACCTTTTCTACCTAAGACTGAATAACACAAGAAAGACTCTACCAGACAATATTAAAATGAATTTCTGCTAGATTCCAAAATAACTGTAAACCGAAGTTATATAAATACACAATAAAATTAATCATAGCCAAATAACACCTTTATGAACCTGGTAGTGTATAAAAATAAAGAAATAAACACAACTGCAAGTAACTATATTAAATACATGAAAATTACAAACAAATATAAAGAAAATTACTAATTAAGAACAAGATGTATTAGTAGGTAATTATACTAAAGTAAATGCATAAAGTAAATTTATTTTAAAAGTGATATTGTTGGTAAAAAACACACATCGATGCATTCGTGGAATTTTTCAAAGTGAAAACAAAGTAATGATAGTTCCCTTAGATACTCGCAGTAACTTTTTTCAAAGTAATGAAACACTGTAAAATTACTATGGAGCATTGGACATTGCATCTTCATAAATACATTTTGGTACAAAGAAGTATCAGGAATATATAAATAGTTCCAAACAATGGAAAAGTTGCGGCAATCATGAGTGATTCATCACCATTTACCTTTGTGCACTCAGGCTCAAACTTTCCCTTAACGTAGTACCATCGGAAATAGAAATCTAACGCAGTCTGATTTTTACATATGTTTCCGATGTATTTGGTGATACAGGTTTTGCTTTCCTTTTGTAACCTAAAAAAAATTAGGAAATCGGAAATCACTGAAAAGGATACCAAATCTTGTAATATATATATATATATATATATATATATATATATATATATATATATATATATATATATATAGCATCGCATCATAATGCTACAATAATTTTTAAGTTATACTTTAAAACACCAACGATATACTTTAAAGCGGTATAAGCTTGTAAAGCAAAATTGTCACATTTGAAAGCATAATCGAGTTCCAAGGAACACACAACTTTGACGTAGTACTCAACGAATATATTGAACGCAAAAGTCATTTACAAAGAATGAATCTGATATTGAAATTACACGTCCGTTTAGAAGCAGAATGCAGGTTAGAGAAGTTGATCTACGTTGAAAATTATAATTTTATATTTATGGAATTAAAAAGTTTGAATTAATTTGCATGTAAATTTGTCTATACGTTTTACAAACCGCGACTAAGTTTTATTCCATAATTTGGGGACTCGCACGGTGATGAAAAGCATGACTCTATAGGAAAAAAGGGAAACTATTTGTTTTATTTATTTCGACGTTAATGAATGTATGTCTGAAAATAAAAGCAACATAGAGAGAGAATTTGTTGTCTGATATATTCATCCCCATTTTGGCAGACAAACAAGTACAGAGTTGTATGCACGAAGGGTGTCATTTACACGATGTTATGTGTAACAAACCTTCTGGTTTAACTAAGGATTTGACCCTGACCTTCAGATTCATTGCAATAATAAAAAGCAGAGATACACTACACTTTAACAGTACTGAATAATCTTGGGCGTTGTGAACCTTTTAATATGAATCAAAGGTAGTAAAATTCATTAATAAAAATGTTTCGTAGGATACTTAAGGATCTGTAGAAGAGTCCATACGTAACACATTTGAGTTTATAAACACTGCAATGAAGCATTGGGCATCATATGAGTACGCTTAAATAATGTTGTAGTTATGATCTCTATATACAAGAACAAATCATAAATGTACATCTTGAAAGAATCCATTAGTTCACATTTAAAAATTCTAATAAGCGAGAGGTAAATATAAACAACATAAGCATTAAGTTTAAAGGGAAAAGTTTTAAATGTATCGAAGAACGAAGCACACTAGACTAGTAGCCTGATACAATTGTCAACACTAAAATAATCATTCACTCAAAAGACCACACCCAGACCACTGCAATTATATATATATATATATATATATATATATATATATATATATATATATATATATATATATATATATATATATATATATATATATATATATATATATATATATGCCCACTATTATCAAGATTCTACTACAGAATCCAGGGATAGCACAGTCTGTTCTGTCTGGTATATATTTATAATTATTTGTAATACAAAAATCCTATATACCTTGATTTCTTTCATAGGAATCTGGAACGACTGTGTACATATATATGAGAATTAATTACTAGGTCGTCATGCGAGTGTGTCTGCTACGCACGAGCTTATATAACACCGATTCAGTGCCATCATTTTTTGGTGATGCGTGCTTAGTCGTGACGGTATATGGGTTGGTGCGTGCAGGCAAGGCGATGGGTGCCATTTACTCGCGGACCTGGGTTCGAAACTCGGTAGAGTACGAATTTAATTTCTCTAACCTGTATGATAGTATTGTTTGTATTAAACTATATATATATATATATATATATATATATATATATATATATATATATATATATATATATATATATATATATATGGCAAGGGGGTGGGTTCAAAACGTTAAAACAACCCCTTCTCTACGGTTAGTTGCTAGGGAAAGACCTCCCGCGGTGTAACTAACCTAAGTGTAGATGGATAGAAAGAATAATACAGACCGCTGAGCAAGTTTATTGAAAAAAAAAACAATGATCCCCCTTTCAACGAACAATTATACAATTTAATCAAATTAAAAATAGAATTTCAAATGGACGAAATCAATTTCTTTGCTAGAAAAGAAAGAAAATATACTAATATGTACTCAAAAAAGCAAATACAAATTTCACTTTACTATTACTTGTTAGTGACATAATTAATAGTTTCATCATGGCCTACGAGTCGTAACCTCGAGTTCAACGCAGAATGACACCATCACCTATCTTTACTGGACATAGACTTTCCCTTTCCTTCGTGCACTGCCAACGTTTGTCTAATCGCCTTGACTTAGATCCTTATCAGTCGAAACTTAAAACGATTTGACGATCGTATCTAGAACTGGAATTTTGCTGTGGAATTCTTCTGATGAATTTTCGCTGTAGGAATGTTGCCGAGGAAGCTGTTTCCATTGCCGCTATTATTCGTTTTCCATAGTCTGTCTCTTTTCTGAGACAACTATCTGGACTTACTGCAGTCACGAGGAAACGTACTTCTTGTGTTCGCCCGGAGTCCTGTCTAGCTCCTTCCAAGCAAGTTTGTAGACTGAAGTGTTTTTGCAAAGTAAAACCACTAATTCCTTAAAAGAGTTACGCCCTTAAATTTCCATTAATCAATTAGAATCGACTGTTTCCTAACATCTCCTACGTAGAACATTTGATTGACGAGAATAGGCTAATCATGCCGCAATTAACTTTCCTTTGAAGAATCAATTATTGACGTGCATCCCCTTTTACCAATCGAGTTTGGAAGAGTGTTATGCCAAAACCTTTGTACCATAGCAGATGGCTCGGTCAAATTCATTGATGCAAAACCAAGTTTACTTTGACGTTCAGAGATGAAATCAGAATAATCATATGCCTCTAGACCTTTCTACTTTAATTCATTTAACTTTGGTACAGTTCATATAATCAATACCTCAAAGAGTATCAAAATTCGACACATCACAATATATATATATATATATATATATATATATATATATATATATATATATATATATATATATATATATATAAACAGAAGAGGCTTAACCCTTTAACCCTACAACTTTTAGAGACCTTATTTTTTAACATTAAGGGTTCCTACGAAGGCTGAAAAAAGACGTTTTTGCCTTAATAATAAAAGCTTCTCTAATTGCCCAAAATTGTGCACGATCTATTCACGATCTGGTGACTATGCGTATGTCATTCAGCTTCTCTGCTGATATGAAATAATTATCAAGGACCAAAGATTTTATCTAAACCTACACGATACCTTGATCTTGGATCATGTAAGTTTATCGTTATGGATCCAAACGGAACAGCTGGTGCTTTAGAAAATAAATTTTTAAATTTAATCATATCCATGTCCCCTGAACAAAAAGTACAATAAATACATTGCAATTTATAATTATCTACACCATTAAACACAACCAAAATATTAGTTATCTCTTATCACCTTATGTATTTGCGTGTATCTCTGAGTAACATACATCAGGTCAGTATTTTTATGTCAACCTCGAGAAAATATTCTAGCTGGATTAAATTGCTTTTCCAGCACCACATCATGGTACACTTTGATGTTATTAATCAATTCTTCTAAGTCATCTATGGATGGAGCTTCATCAAAATCGGTAATAAAATCAATATCATTTTTGTCCAGTAATTTCGCATTTTGATTAAAATGTTTAAGTACTTCGTAACATCGCTGATCATCTACAGATTGATTTACGTCTACATTTGATCCATCGCATTATCAGATTAAGCAATAATTGTGTCTTACTAGATCCAGATGGGCCTATTATAATCATTCTGATAGAATTTGGTAACGCGGGTTGGTGCCGTTCTGGCTCTTGTTTTCGTGTCGCAGAAGAGTCAATTATATCCATATAATGATATGAGTTTATATTGTGTTCGATGTAGAACAACAACCCCCACATTTGAATTGACAAAGATAACAACAAAAACTAAGAAACGCGCACTCACAGGTAAATGTGCAAAATTTGGTACAAACAAATATAAATTTATTTCCGCGTCACAAATAACGCGTGGTGGTGATATTGCTGCATCGCTAGGGGAAATTGCCAGGAACTCCATGGGCAAAATACCCCGGTTAGAAAAACCTTCCAGGATATAATTATTGTGGTCCTGGAACTCCTCTAGATATCAGACTCGATAACCAAGATCAACCAAAACCTGGAGAGATGCCAATAAATAAGATCGATCAAGCGTGTCACATTAATGATGTCGCGCATAAAAGTCCAGATTTGCAACAACGGCATTTTGCAGATGTGAAATTGATTCACGCGTAAAATTTTGTAACTAATAAATCTATCAGAAAATCTCTCGCTAGCTTTCTAGTAAAATCTACTATCAAAGGTAAAATGATGCTAGGGCCAGGTAATTATTCAAACTGATTATTATAATGGAATCTGTTTATTATTCCCCGTGAGGATATTGGAGAGGTAAAGCAGAGATTAGAAAACTTACCGCTTCTGCAAAAGTTTCACGTGATGTTGCTGCGTCAAAGTTAGAAAGATGGGCAATTTTGGAAATCTTTCTAAATATACCTTAAAAAATTCAATACGCACATTTCGATGTCAACGCACCTAATGAAGTCCATCAAGCGGATATCATGTTTTTACCACACGATGCCATTAAAACAGGTAGACGTCAACTTATACAGATACGCGTTAACTGTCGTTGACGTTGCGAGCAGATATAAAGAAGCGGTAAAGCTATCAACAAAAATATCATTTGAAGTTGCATCTGCGCTTGAACGAATTTATCAGCGGGGACCTCTACGATGACCACAATTGCTACAGATTGATCCTGGCAAAGAATTTCTTGGTTTAGTATTATCGTTGATGAACAAACGCAATGTTAAAATTAGACGAGGACGCACGGAAATTCATCGTGATTAGGTAATCGTTTAACGATTTAATCGAACACTTGCTGAGCGATCATTCGGGTATCAATATGCAAAGGAAATATCTGCTGACTTTAAGACAAAGGATATATCTCGTGAATGGGTTGCGAGGATACCGAGTGTGATAGCTGCGCTAAATAAGGAAATTACTCGTGCAACTTCTATGAAACCGTTTGATGCGATCACAAAATAATATAAACCGATACAACGTGAATCTTTTTCTCAACCAGTACTAGGTAATGTTACAGTTAGATATTTATACGAACCAGGCGAACTCGAAGGAGGCAGAAGAAGAGCAACTGATCCTATTTGGATTGTGACCACACACAAAATATCCAGCGTGATAAGGTCCACACGTAGACCTGCAATCTATAGATTAGATTCAACTGCTCATCAGCGTAGATTTGAACGCGAACAATTGCAAATAATTCCTGAGTATACGCCATTGCCACCAAGCAAAAGTTTTCGTCTGATAAATAAGCATTACATCGGTTTATAAATGTTATTTTCTCCATCGTATCAGCGATTACAAAATCGAGTTCAGCATCGTCCATAATCAATCTTGTACACGCTCGTTTATGATCATGTGATCCTCCTTGAGTAAACTTCCCAATTATTTTTCTGCCGATATCCTTTGCAAATTTCTCATCGTGTTTAGCATCAAATACATCAGGTTCTGGCAACCAAACTTATTTCTGCACGCGATATGATATAATTGCTTCAGTTACTTTCAACGATACTAAAATTTCAGCATCAAGAATGTACCTTAGCAGAACTATTGGAGCCCAACGTCGCTCTGAAAAATGTTTTCCAAACCACGCATAAAAATTCGGATGGAGATCCGGCTGTAACTCAAAAGACTCTATGCGGACGAATCCGGTTAAGTTAAAATCTGGTAAGGGTCAGTTTATAAAAATTCTGGTCATGTCATGTGTCGGATGTCCAAATCTCTTAAAGTATTTAGAACACTCTCCATATCCAAGAAAACTCCCAGGATAACACGCTACCATATCAACTGAGATAACGTCGTTGTAATTATATTTAGTATTCGACAATACACCATGCCCGTATTCGATACAGTTCCTCACGACATCTTCAAGAAATTATGATTGTGTCGGTTTCCATGAGTTTTTCTCCTGACCGAAATGAGCAGCACCCGATGGTATGGTAAAACAATTACTTAGTAATTGTCTTACTTTGACATCGTCAGAAGTATATTCCAGCGCAAGGTTTTCCATTTCTTTATAAAGAGATTCTGTACGATAAATATCGCCGATAGACCGTAATAACTGATCATAATGATCACATTCCGAACTCTGAAACAGCCACTTAGATATTGGGTCACTTTTACCGATATCACCAATGGCATCGAATACATCAACGTGGTAAAATTTGACCATTCTTTCTCGTGGAAATACAGTTACAGCATTAGCTCATGCATGGGAGTTATGATCAATGATTGTTATAAGGATTCCATTTTTTATATATATTTTAGTTTGTAAAAAATCTTTTCGGTTAATATCTTCACTGCTACTGGAAATCTTAACAACTTTTCTAGCTCATCATCATCACTGATAGACGCTCCAGTGTCTTTAACTTTTTCAGCCCACATATTTATTTTTTTATATCTTACATCTGTTAAACCGTTTCACAGTATCGCGTTCGTGAAGTTTTCTATAACTCTCCCAGCTACACAATTTATTCTCGACGAAGTCAAGGATGAAAATTTCATTTTCTTGAGATCCCCTACGTCAGGTTCATCATTTAACGGATAAAGCGGATACACCACCGCAGTTACTGGATAAGATCGCTCATAATACGGCTTGTCTACTCCAGTCAATATTCCTAGTTTCAAATTTTCACCAAGGAAAATATTTTTTCCAGACTTCTTGAAGTATTCGCGTTTTTTTTCGGATGATCCAAATATCATCGTCGGTCTTTGCAATAAAGTTTACTAAAACACTATATTTCCGAAAATTGAGGTAGTCAATGATCTCTCTTCCTCGTTTGTCACTCATTAAATACGTGGTATTTCCACTCCTGAATGTGGACACACAAGAGCAGCGATATCGTTGCGAAACTCCTTCTTGACTTCACGGATGCGTTTAGTTATTGCCGCATTCATTAAAGCTAGATCTTGCATTGAGAAACTAAATTTATGAAGTCTGTCAAAATCAAAACTAGCGGCGGAAGGCTCAATTGCGGATAATTCCTGCATATTATAATTATTGCAAATATGTTTCTAAATTGACGTATTATTCATTTATATATGATTCAACCAAATCACTGCTATTGGCTTAAAATTGGTTATACACCTCCATGTAACAAAAATTGCGTAAACGAGTGCTGCAGTTATCACATGCAATGCGTTAGAAATGGGAATCTATGACTTAAACCGTGTATACAGTGTGCTGTTGGTGTGTGAGCAAGAACGCACCTGTGTGCGCAATGTTGTGGTAAACGATACAGAGTTGAAATGATATTAAGATAGAAAATTATAACTCTGAATCTATTATAAGGCGCGAAGAAGATTATCTAGCTAGATTCTCAAAACAATGATTTAAACAAATAGTATGTAGTATATCAATGGAGCAAAATGAGTTTTCGTCACATCCAATCCTTACCAATTATGAAGAGAATCGTAATGGTATCATCAGAAATTGCAGAATGAATAAAGAAACAGTAGGTAGTATTAGGAATAATGGTTATCTTGCGTTTAATACCAAAGGAAATACAAATTATTTATCACATAGGTTTATCCTCGAGTGTTATTTTGGACTGATAAAAGACGGGTATGTTGTGGTTTGCATCAATCACGATAAACTTGACAACTCACTTGGAAATCTACGTATTATCACGCAAAGTGAAAATAGCAGATCTATGAAAACTGGCGGCTCACGATTTGCAAAAGGTGGTAAATCCGTGAATGCAGAATCTGTAGAAGACATTATGTTCAAGTAAATTTATTCCGCTCGGAAATACTTTAACATAACACGCCCTTCAGTGAAATGTGTTGCAGAAGGGGTTACAAAGTCTGCTTTTTCCTTCCAATTTGAACATAATATTTTTCCAGTACTTAGATGATCAAGCGAGACAACCAAGGCAAGCATACAACTTAGTATTGTAGTTATCTGCACTTATCCTATAAGCACATACAATGGTGTTATTTAGTTTGCTGTATGCATATCATTCAGAAAATATTATAAGATCTTAAGATGGTTCTCCACAGAAAGATGTATAAACTGTATTCAATATCACAAATCATTCTTTAATTAATCAGATTTAATTATTTTCATAAACGTTTACTTTTTTCCGATTTTTTTAATCAACTTTGTCGTCTTGCGCTATTTTGTTGATTTTTCAGGCATTATAGTCAATTATATCATTGTTTTTTGTTCAGTTTGATCGTTTTCGTTAGGTCAAAACCCAAGGAAATTAAAGAGAAATTAACAGTAGATTTTAATTTATTGATCAAATACATTTTTATTCAATATTTTTAAATCATAATTCGATAGCAAAATGATCATAACAATCTACACAATACGAGCAAAAGAACTGAGAAAAACAGTATTAAATCAACAAAATTAAAACCGAATGTTAATTTCCCTTTAACTTCCTGGTTTTTTTACCCAACGAAAACGACCAAACGCAACAAAATACTTTGTTCACGCTGCAGATACAGGTACGGCAATATCATATATGTGTTGTACAGATAAATCACCATGTTTGTATACAAATGTATATACCCAGTCCAATTGATAGCGCATTAACAAAGTAACCTTTTACAAACCTGATATAACAATAACCTTGCAAGTGGTCTTATTCAATGATAATCGGCAACTCTCCCTAGGCACAACCAATAAATGAAAAATTAATAATACTGTATTCTTTGTTTACATAAAATCCGCGTACAAGATTTCTCAGTGCATACAGGCAGTCTATATCTGTTGTCTGACTGCCTAGCTAAGCTGGCTGTATAATTAAGTCTATTATTGATTATTCCATGGTAAATGGCTATCGTAGTGCGAACAGAGAATTTCTCTGTTAAAGAATCGGCTATATCATTCGTGTTATGCATAATCATATATATTTATAATTTTTGGAAACTGGAAAATTAAAGTACCAGAAAGTGTGGTTTATGTTAAGAAAGTCAAGCACTATAGTTTTTAGTACTTTTGTGCTTTTATTAAATTTATATTAACTAATTCAATATATTTATGTAATGCGTCCGTAGCTCAATTGGTAGCGTGTTGAAACTCTGATACTGGGGCCGATGGTTCTAATCCCGAGAACGGCAAAATACCTTCAGAGGCGATTTTAAGCCAAGAAATATTATCTATTTAGTTGGGGGCCTTGGCCAAGCCCGTCTATTTGTGAATATAAATCAATATACCTACAACGTCAATACGCTGTGGGTGACAGTTTTTGATATTTGGGGGGTGCTAGTTTCTATTCACAAATAGAAAAAGACCTTTTATTATCATCATATATTATATCATCATATAATCACATTCATCGTATATATAACCATTACCATCACTATATATACCATTTATTTTCACTGTATATAATCATAAATGTGACCTCTGAACTTGCGCGGATGTCACAAATTTTCAAAAGAACAAAATGTGAAGTCCCTAATTAAGTTTATATGTGACCTCTGAACTTGCGCGGATGACAAAACGGTAACCCCAGAGTTTACAAAGGTGAAAATGTGCCGTCCGCAAAAATCTATCAGTTTATATGTGACCTCTAGTATTTCTAAGATGTTGTTTGATACCTTAGGGGATTGCATAGGGTTTGTGTTTCGTCTTTCAAATTTCTTCTAGTCCTTCTAAGATGTTATTTGATACCTTAGGGGATTACATGGGGATTAATTCGAATGTTTCTGAACGTGCCTGCATTTTATATGACAAGCTAGAAGTTTAGCTGGAGTATGCTATGTAAAAATATAGTACCGTCCAAAAATATCATTTTTATATTAAATATACATTTATTATATAAAGAATTTTGAAAATATTAATGTCATTGTTTCTGTGATTAATAGGTTACAACATAACGGTATAAATGCATCGGTTAATGTTGACAAAAGTCTATGTGATTGTGACTCATTACAACAACGTTAAAACGAAAACAGATTTACGATATCTGCCGATTATAAATTCATGAAATAAATCCAACATGGAATGTTAAAGTCGCTGGCAACTGTCACTGATGATTAGATAAAGGAGGTGTTTGTACCTCTCTCAAATGCTATTGACAAAATCAAGTTAGAATTATCTTATGAATACGAACGGAAAAATATAAACTTTCGTACAAGGCAACTAAGGGGAACATTGTGAGAGTACGAGTGAAAATGGCAATGATAATAAAGCTTAGGGACCATTGACTGTTGTAATTGCTAAACAAAACCCCTGGGAAAACTAAAATATATTCTACCTAGTAAACAAATATATATTCTGTAACCTGCACACATGTATACAGCAAACTATTGACAATTATATGCTATAGTCTCGTTTCTTGTGTCCAAGGTATGTCCGTCCAGATCTGTAAGTTTGAGGTGCCTTCTTGATAATAAATGATTATGAACTTTCAGGTAAACGGCGTTTATTGGCTCTGACACAATTAGCCATCCGGGTGGATCCCGCGGTTAAAATGTACCCTTGGTGGGCCTGGCTAGACTTTGAAAGATCTATCTGAAAACTACCCTGAACTGCGTCGCAAACGAGATTGACTGCAATTGTTGTTGTTATATTTACAATGCCAGGCGATATATGACGACCGGCACCAAAAGGGTTATTATTATGTTTTAGTATAGCCGGTGTGGGGCTACTTTTGTCCAGGATTCAATCACTCCCGGATAATATTCTTCAATAAGATCAATTAATGATTTCTTCATTTCTGAGTTTTTTAAATCTGGTATAATAAATGTTTGTAATTGTTCTTCTGTTAGTTTGTAATGATCAAGAAATAATTGCTTAAGTTTTGGACCTGTGTAAACACTACCGAGTGTTGTAGCAACGTTTATAATACATCGATTGGCAGTGTACAAATCGAATAAGATACCATTTACGTGTTTTATTGACTCGATTATTTGCTGTTTTACACTATAATCAAAATGCTGTGATAATGAAATAAGCAAAATTTCTTAAATCATTAAACGTTTTTTCATATTCAGGTTTAAAAGTATCTAACCAATATTTTAAAAATATTTCATCAACAATGTCTATATCCCGAGCTCCTAACGTCCTGATAATAGTAAATGCTGATTTAAATATCTTGGGGGTCCTTTTACCGTCAAAATCGGTAAGGTAATATTTATCGTTGGTTTGATCAAATTTAAATCTTATATAACTCCATGGACTACATTATAAACAGGTTCAACTTCAGGTCATCAAAATATTTATCTGATCGAACTTTGATAAATATCTACGAGGTAATCAAGCGAATTTCTTTCAAACACCGCTGATAGTGTTGGTTCGTAAACAGTGATCGCCATTTTAGATTCTTTCCCTGTGATAGATTTAATTCTGCGTTGTAACTTGTAATTAATCTGTTCTATTTGAAAACTACCCGTTGAAATTCTAACAACTTGCCAATCAGATGTTCCATCAGGTTTATTCTTATTGGCAAGTAACAGAGAATTATTCGCTGGTAATCCACCGAATGAATTCGACCTGATATTTGGTCAGCTATTATAAATGCGAAAATGGGCCAATGCTATCTCACTTGCTGAAATTGCAGTTGGAAAATTAAAGCTAAATTCAGGATTGGTCGAACTTACTGATATCATAGTAGGTTTTGATGGCATCGTATTAGTGACGATCTGTTACAATAGTTATTTTTATTCTGACATTATCATTATCGTTATTATTTAATTCTCTATTTTGCCGCTATTGTCATTAGAGAACGCGTTGTGTTCCATTATGAATGCTTCATCGTATGTTTTCATTGTTGTTACGAACTCCTCATCAGATATTTTACCATCACTGAGATACAAGGAAAGATACGAGCAGAACTTAGTATAGGCGGATGTTGCTGTCTGTAATTTCAGCATGTACTCGCACGCGCATGTAGATATTTTCTTAGCGATATACCGAGAATGCCTGCACATGTTGTTGCCGTAGAAACAACTGTCATTAAAACTGCAACAGCAGTCATGGTTAACGTTGATAATAATAATCCGGTTCCAGTAACAACAGCAGAAACCGAGTAAACTACTATGTTAGCAACAACCAGTCTGACACTTACAAGCCTCATTATATCTGTGACGTTGAACGTCAATGAGTGACTCTGTCGTTTGGTTCATTATACATTCATCTAGGTAATTAATTGAGGGGTTTCAGTTACAAATTCCAGACACCACGAGTAATTAGTTCTGGACAAACTTCTATCCGACAATTCCAGTGTAAACTTTTCTTCAAAATATTTATCCAACATCACGGATACGGTTCTAAACAATTTATTAGCTAATAGAGAGATGTTGTAAGTATGTTAAATTCCACACTGCTAAACACAGACAGCCTATATAAACCGGCGACCTCCGCGCTGTGTTTGATAGTTTTATTTTGTCGTGTCCTTTTGTCAGACCCTGACGCGACGACATATACGGTGGCAATGATCTGTTTGTGACGAATTTTAATAAGAATATTTTTTTTTCAATTATGTCAGGAATTCCAGTATTAATATTGTTTAGTTTTGTATTAATGTCAACGAGATTTATGTCAACGGTTGGTGGAGTTCCAAAAACTTCATTAATGGATCTGTTTTTGTTTCTACGAAAATTAAGAAACGTTTGTATGTGATTATTATAATCAATTTTGAGTGTGGCAATTTCATTGTTGATCATTGTTATTGCTGTCACTTGATCGTTATTGCTATAGTCGACGTATTTTTTGTTGTTGCGTCGTTATCTGCGGTTGGGTTTCCGAGATAGGTAATTTTGTTCCCTGACATTATTATATCACCAGATAATACATCTATGGTTTTCTTAACATAGGCGTTTGTCGATTTACCAGAATCCTGTATTTTAGGTTGATCAGCAAAAGTAACGATACCATTAGTAACCGAAGTAGGTACTCGTATAAGTACATCTGGTAGTTGTATGTTGCTTGTTTTTAATAGTCCTTGTTTATCCTGAAAAACGACGACTTAGTTTTGATCCACACTTGTAATATTTAATAAATCGTCGATCTCTCTTCTGCGCTGATCAAGAGTTGCGTATTTATATAAATCATCACTCTTATCTTCTGATAAGGTCTTCCATAAATATGAACTATTATGTTCACTAGCTGTCTGTTTAAATGCGACATCGTGGTGTACTCATGCACGACTTTATGAGGTGGCTCACATGGTTTTGCTAGAGATACAGCATCAAGTACATTACGTACTTCTTGGCCACATATTGGGGGATCAGTTAATGTTTGTGGTGGTAGCGTTGAATACCAGATCGGAGCAATTTTATTGCTGACATAATGAAGAAATTCCTTTGGTGGTGTGCCAACCCATATGAATCGAAATAAATAATTCCACGTGGATCAATTGCATATGCCACTCAATGCGTGCCTGGTCCAGAGTTTGTATCAATATTAATAATACCAGTTTCAGCATAAGTTGGGTTGTTTTGGAAATTGATCGCGCATAAAAACTCCTCTGAAGATTTTTATATTTAGTTGCTTAGCCTCATCAAGTAAATCACAATTTGATAGTGGTACTATCGAACTGTTCTTAGTCTTAGACCCTTTCTGTACCAAGAAAGCTGGGTTCCCGGAAGTCTTAGAACCATTCCATACCACGAGGGTGGGGTCCCCTGAAGTCCTAAATCACTGCCATTTTTTAGAGGTTTTAATTCCCTTTCCGGTTGATTCTTTAACGTCATTTCAGCAGCGGTTCCAACGGCGCCTAACGCAGCTGCTTTTTCAACAGCTATGTCTGCAGCGGCTATTAATTCTGGTATAGCTGAGAGAAGTGGAAATATACCACCCGATTTAGCAAAGTCGCTGATAGCACTTGCAGAATGATTAAGTCATAACCCAGTCTTTGATCGCTTGGCTTCATTAAAGTGATTATACTGATGTTGAGTCAACGATAGCTTATTTGAACCACCCATGATTTGTTCTCTTTCTATTGATATGTTTACCTCACAATTATTTTTTGATAATGATTGTAGCTTTTTAATCTGACCAGGACGTAGACTCACACTAAAGTGATGATATGGCATTATTATTATGAGCGATTTACTTACATATTCTCTACTGGGGCATCAACGACTCACATTCGTCCACCAGTACCTTCGAGTAACATTGATTTATCGTTAAATATTACTGCGACTGCTCTATAATTAATAATAGTTTCAGCATCTCTATTAACACGAGCTCTGAAGTGTATATAGAATACTGATTTTCTAGTTAAATCTAAATGTTCTTTTGAAAAGTAATAAATCGAATACAGCGTTGTGAAATCTAGTTGTGATATTTGTAAACCAGTACCAAGGTTCTGATCACGGCCCATAAATGACATAAGAAGATGATACACACATGATTTCTTCATGATTTTGATCGAAATTCAACAAAATATGCTCGGATGGTTCTTGATGTACATTTATTCTTAATGAAACTTCAAAAACACCGAACTTATCAAATACCATAATACTATGCTTTTACAAGTTTATTTGTGCAATACCTTGAAATGCGATAAATATATGTCGCGGTGCAGCAACAACGTTGCTGAGAAGTTTTTTCCTTTGTGGATAGACCATTAATTGCACTTTCAAAAGTATATGTAGTCATCGTTAACCATGATAACTTTGATTTACCTACTTGACTCATAAAAGATGGCAACCTGTTTTCTTCAGATATCGATGGCATCTACAGCGAAAGTTTGGTCAGAACTACTTTACCAGCATCACCAGCGGGTCTCCATATTTCATCATTGTCAGCGCCTTTTTGTACTAGTACAACTGTATATTTGGCTCCAAAAATAACCTGACATTTCTACAGAATCTAAAGATATATGACAGTGGAATCGCACAACGAAATCTATTTCAATCTTTCAACATCGCTCTACGTGATCTAAATCCTAAGTTGAAATTTACATCTACATTAATAATCATATTTTGTACATCCACATCGGCGTTTCTGGACAAATGTTTTGGTCGTCCTATTTCATATTGTTGGTTTTTTGGAGAATTAGAAGTGTTTTTTACAAACATCATTGATGGACCAGCTGATCTTGAGTAATCGTCGCTCTATCTTGCAAGACCAAGTATTGTCGTGGCAACGTCATCGACTTTCTGAATAGATTCAATATTTTTTAGGTCAATCATGTACGTAGCGCTATCAAACAACGCCATAACACCATTTACAACAAACCAACACTGATTTTGGCTGCATATTAAGTATTATCCGTTTTCAAAATTTCACCTCCGACTTCAATAAATGCTTCAGCCGGGTAAGAAATATCTACTTGTATCCTGAACCTGTAGCTCGATTCGTCCACGCTGATCTGAAATTCGTGCGATCATAAGAATTATACTCATAATCGTGCACAGACTCATCATTGAGAACTGGTGCATTCATGTCAAACGCGGGATCAGATATGAGCTTAAACATCTTTATTATTATCATCTTCGTCTAACACGAAGACCACTTTTGGAAGTAAGACCACTTCCTGCTATCAAACTAACGATTATATTTTTTCTTTTTCCGACATTGTGACATCAGCCAACTCCGCTAGTTTTTTGTTAGAGGCTTGATTTATTATTTTATGTACACTTGCGGACATCACTTCAGTGCTAGCCAATTTCACAGGTTTAGGTCGGGCAACTTGTGGTTTGCGTACTAATCTTGATAGTCTATCTTTGGTTGTTGAGAACGCTTTGCTAGCAATATTACCATCAGCGCTTATACCTTTTTCACGAACAACATCAATAGCTTTCATTCTTAGTTGCTTTGCAAGATGTATTGATTTGGGGTCTAATCTTCTAAATAGACCCTAAACTACATCACCTAGTCCATCTCCATAGGTTGTTTTGTATACCTGTAATCGAGAGTTTATTAACCTGACCATTGTAGGTCCACGTTGAGCACCATGCACGATCATTTTTATTATTAAGTGACTTAATCACCAATTGAATCTAATCATTGTAGTCATCGGCGATCTCATTAATGAGGGACCGATATGCAATAATTTTCATGATACCGCCTGTAAATAATCGTTTGCAAATATAAGCTGCTTTATTAATGATTTCTGATGAATTATTAACAGCTCATTATCCTCCAATGAGGATTTCTAGTCAATCGACTACAGCAAGGACATTATTAGGGCAATAATAAGATCACTTCCTAGACCACTTCCAGTTGCAAAGGATGGCGTATTAAAATTCTTTTTCTTCCTCTTCACTTGGGTTCGGTGGTGCTCTTTTCGTGATGTAGGAGATCGAATTGGTGTTCGTGGTTTTGGTGATCCTGGATAATCACTTCGTGATTGCAATCGTTTCATTATTTCATGTCGTTGCTGTTATCACGACTTAAAGGTTTATCAACATATTCAGATTTTAAAAACCGTTTTCGATCACTAACATTTTTCACAGCAATCTCGGCTAAATCTTCAGGACTTTCAGCATTTTTAATATCAGCAATATCCTCTTCGATAAATTTATGACTTATATTAATTCCTTCTTCTTTTTCTGGTAGACGTTCCTTTATATCACCTATTTCAGCAGCAGCTATTTCTTCTGGAAGTTTTTCAAAAATCTTTTTTGTTTTCTTTGTTGGTTTAGCGGTTTTCTCTAACACATGTTGAATACCGTTAGCGGTCTCAGTGATAGGTCTAAATAATTGCTTTGTGTCCTCAAATTCAAATCGAGATTCCTAACATATAGGATGCATTAGCCAGAGAAAGAAAAAATATAATGAACGTAATACCGGTCCTTACCTGCAAGATATTGTCTTGTACGCGCCGATAGGATTGGCTTCGATTGCATGACTCAAGCACTTGCTATAGTTTTCGCTATCTTTAGCCTTTGTCATGCAGTCATAATTAGCTTTGAACGCTGAAGAAGTAAAAACTAATCTTCACTCATTATTACAAACAAAGTAATCTTTAATTAAATATACGAAGTTCGAGAGTAAATGAAAGATCTTTTAAAACACGACTGCTTGGGTTGAGACAATTTGTGTTCACATAACCGTCATCATTTAATTTATTTTGACGTGCACCATGACAAATAATGTAATTCATATTCATTCATTTTAGTTCTTGAATTATTTCAATAAGTTAAATAAATCAATCTCTCTTCCTTTAAGTGACAGAATTGTATTCCATACAGATTAATTTTCTGGCACGTTGAATCTTACATCGGTGTTATAGAGAACATACATATTGAAACGTCAAGTCAGCTAATATTAGATTCGCATACTGCAGTCTTGGTGATTTACACATTTACGGAAACGCTTGACGTAGTTTTCATAATGTCTCCTGGCAAAAACAAAATCATAGTATATGCAGGTAGTATTCTGACAACATAACAAACAAACTATAGGAACTTTCCTCTTTAAATCCTCACATACCTAAATGCCAAGGTAGATTAAAAACTATCGTAACTTCTATGTTCAGATTTGATCTAACTGTTGAAGTTCAATATTGGTGGTATGCGTTAATTGTGAGGATCAATGCAACATTTTATGCAAATTAGAAATTTCAAAGATCTATAGATAGATAGATAGATAGATAGATAGATAGATAGATAGATAGATAGATAGATAGATAGATAGATAGATAGATAGATAGATAGAGAGAGAGAGAGAGAGATAGATAGATAGATAGATAGATAGATAGATAGATAGATAGATAGATAGATAGATAGATAGATAGATAGATAGATAGATAGATAGATAGATAGATAGATAGATAGATAGATAGATAGGTACCATCAGCTCCAGGAGTCTGGCAACTCGACCGAATGAGTTCTCTAAAAAGAGAGACATCCCATTCGTCTCGTCTAACTCCCCTTTTGTATGTTATGTTCGAGTATGGACAAGCTTCCAAACCATCCAAGAAACATTGCACAATACTTTTGTTCCTCCTGGAAGTCAAAAGAAGCATTATATAACAGGTAAGCTACACTAAACGTATTTATAAGCTTGACTAGGCAATAAGTATGCCTGTTTATCGACTAAGGAGACAAAAAGAAAGCCGGAGACAGTGGTTTTGTTTTGGTAATGAAAGACCATATATATAACATATTTTGTTGATCTCCAATCCATGTTAGATAATGTTACATGTTTTGAATGGTACTATAACATTTGATATTTTAATGAACTTGATCTGGTGAACAAAGAATATAATATAAGAATATAGGTTACGTACTATAAAATTATTGTTAATAAGTCTGAAACAAATCGGTATTAATATACAACAGATATTGGTTATATGATCAAACGTAATCAGTAAAACAATTTGCATTAGAACCTTACTGTTTAGGATAAGATTCACTACAAATTTATCCATTTAATGAAGCTGAAAGTCGACGCAGGATATCGATGAGCACAGGACCAATTTTGTAAAATCATTTGTCATCGATTTCGATATCATTAGAATAAATTACGTGATAACATATGTGTCCTCTTCCCAATTTGCGACATTTATTCTTGTCTCTGTAGAGTTGTTTAAATTATTATTGCCAGTATTGGTAGTGAGAATAGTACTAGTTATTGTTATTGTAGTTGTAATATATAGGCATGTAGTTATATATGTATGTGTCATAACTTCACATAAATCATATTGGAACATAAGGTATAAATTAAAAATATATATACAATGCCTTGATATTTTAATATTTGTTTATAACAAATCCATAAATCCCCAAATCGACTCTAACTTGATAAAGTAATATCAACATATATGTAGTTATATCTCTTTTATGGTTTAGTTTACCATTTTCGATGCACATTTTGTATATCAATTTTAAGTGCACCTTGAATAGGGTAAATTGATACTGTTTATGAACAGAACATCATAGTATTATAGGATTCACGAAGACTTGAAGCTTAAATCCTAACACTTTCTGCAGGAATGATCATAGGAATGGGAAGGCCTCCCAAGAATACGGTGTAATCTTTTCTGTCAATCTTTAGAGGACATAAGACATGTGAAAAATATACAATTCAAATTTAAATTCTTATGGGTATTCAAATAATAACGAATCTCACAGAATAACAAATATTCAACAGAATTATACACACGTATATATTCAAAACACACACAAGGAAACATGATTAAATATGAAATATCTTTCTTGTGCTATAAACTCTGAGCTTCTAGTCGTATGTGTTACACGATGCACTTTCTCTAATCTATGTGATTGTTATTACAGCTTTTTAATTTTTCTACTTTAACATTATCAATGCAGTGAAATGTTAAATTAGAAATTCGCGTGTACCAGCATATATAGTTCAGAGATTCAAGAGGCAGAACAACTGTGTTCTTCGATGAGGCAATATTGGTTTTCACTGTTTCTCCGCACTGGTTGAAACGGGTGATATTTGGGCATATTTGACCCACGATGCCTGAAATTATATGAATTCGATCCATTAAATTAGAAACATTCATAAATTAAATAGATTGGTTAAATTGAAACATACCTATGTGATATATTTCGGCTACTAGAAACATAACTACCTGTTATAGATCGGTTAAAATGGAAACTTACCTAACTGATCTCAACCTGAGGAAATAAAAATCAAGGAACTCTAGCCATATATATGGCGTCATTCTACATCGGTCAAAACATTTTAGTCTAACTATGATCATATAACAAGGTGCATTTAATTCTCTGTCTATTTTATCATATTACCGGCGTTTATGCTCAATATGTTCTACAAGTACACAGTATTACCGGTATACCAGTATACTACGGCATTGCTTCTGGGCTTACAAGCCACGATACTTTTTGTTGCATAGGTACTAGTAAATTGTGGACCTCACTGTCAACACTTCCTAATTCCCTCAGTAAACTACCCACTGTTAGTACGATGTCTTAAGTATGATGCCCGTTATAGTGTAAACAAGTGATAGACAACCATTTTTACATATCTTATCACTTTTTCAGGATTAATTACAAAATGAACTAGCGCGTGCCACCAGTAAGGGAGTGACACAACTAAATTTTAGAATTTTAGCCTCCCTTCGCGTGCCACACACAACCTCTTGACGTGTACTTGGACAAATATATGTTCACAAGGACGCTTCCATGTCAGAGTCAGGTGTAAATAGAGCGCCCATAAAATTATTGCTATGTTTCGTACACATATGTGTGGTCAATTCTGTATTCTTGTACAATTTTCATTTGGGTATCTAGCAGCATTCGCAGACTGCGATCACCTGAAATGCCACAATGGTTTCGCGTCCACAGATAGATTGATTCTTCTGCGTCTGCGTTAATAATATTTGTGTCCAAAACGACGCATTAACCCCGTTGACGAAGATGAAAACTTCCCGAGGCATTCGTATTCCGTATCAACAAAATACGATCACGCATGGAACAGTCGAATATTAGCCGTTATCTGAATCCACATTGATTATTCCAGTCTCACGTGGTAGTGCCGGCAATATATGCTGATAAAAACACCAGGAAACATATATTTTTTTTCTTTTACGCGTTGACTTTATTAAATCTAAGATATCGGCGTTGCAGGTATATAAATCCACAGAGTCTTAGTGCTATTCCGGTGCTCGTTCGCATGGGTAGTCAAAGCCCTTGCTATTTTATGTCACCAGCATGATCGCAGAGTCGCATCAGGTCCAAATATGGAAGTAAAATACCGGTCTCCCTAGATCTGCATATGCATTATAAACCGACCCTGCCTCCAGCTGTTTTGCAATATATTATGGCCATTGTATCCAGCAGCGCCAAGTGCAATAAATCTTGCAACCACCAGCGCGTGTCATTTATCTACTTACAAGTGCGTTTTTAAGCGACAGATCGCCTCTTACATGTTTTCAAGGGGCGCGACAAATTCTCTTTAGTTCATCCGACAACCCTCTCGGAGAATAGGGGTCGGTCCGATATTAACACAGCGATGCATCGTCAGTAACAAATATCCGTACGGACTTCGAAATGAATATCCACGACAAACGATCTGAAAAAATTCAGATGCATGATGGAGAAGTAGTGTATCGGGCAAGTACATTTGCGCATTAAGCGTACCAAACTTCTGTTATAAATGTCTCGACCTCACTTTCTCCAAAATTTAAAATAACAATGTGTGATCAATAATCGTTGTGTCAAAACAAGTAAGAATGGAACTCCTTGGTATTGTTTCGGGTTTTTGTCCTATCTTTGGA
This sequence comes from Potamilus streckersoni, assembly GCA_016746295.1. Lineage (NCBI taxonomy): Eukaryota > Metazoa > Mollusca > Bivalvia > Unionida > Unionidae > Potamilus > Potamilus streckersoni. The sequence goes on along the minus strand of JAEAOA010002019.1, from coordinate 282,685 downwards.
AAAATGATGTATAAGAAAACTTCTGAGACCCACAACTTATAACTACATATGCATTTAATTGGCAAGAAAAAAATCTATACATTCATCTGACATTGACTCCATGTCTATTCCTACCTATGTGGACGTAATTCGTGTGTTGAAACTTGGATACTAGTGTCATCTCCATCGTATCACCAGTGTCACATACCAAGCATGACAAGGAAATTTTACACATGTAACTGACCTTGATCATACCGTCATTCTTTTGTCTTCTTACACGAACATTTCTTGTATCTTCACATTTGGATGCATGGATGATACCTCTTCTACTTAATTCCTCCGTTAGGATTTAATTATTAAATTTAGTCGATTAAATCTGGGTGTGCTACTAACGGTATTATTAGGTTCCCTTATAAGGGTAACTACTATCTATTTTTGTATATTCCTTATGTGTTATTAGATTCAGTGATATTATAAGATCCAGAGTAAAGTGAGATGAAGAGGACTAGAAATCAAAACCTACTTCTTATGTCATTTAGGAAATAATATATATATATATATATATATATATATATATATATATATATATATATATATATATATATATATATATATATATATATATATATATATATATATATAGATGCAATAAACTGACGACGAACAGTACGAAACTAGTAACTAACTAGCCTAAGCGCTTTCGACTCTTAATGAGTCTTTTTCAAAGGCAAATACAAAACATAGTTACGACAAACAAATAAACACAAAAACGTTGCGTTTGTAAACCTCTACATTTCTATCTTCACATGTGCTAAAACTATAAATACAACCAGCTTGTATAGACTAGTTGCGGAAACTGAAAACGTTGTATAATTCCCTAAAAGTCTACAAGCCAAAGCGACATCTATTTTTACTTTGTGTACATATGTAACGCAGATTATATCCCGGATATTTGGTTCTATACCGGTTATTCTTATAGTAAAAATTGAAGGATAAGAAGATTTAGAAAATGTTAAATTCTACTAGTGCATAGTTTTCATTTTCTAGTCTTCTTGGTTTAGACCGCTTGGTTTCAATGTTCTAAGGCGGCGTATCCAGTATGATTCCTTTTCCTTCCTGGTTTCGGAACTCCAGCTGTGGTTGTTGGCAATAGCGATAAGTATTATATCACTGAAAGTGTGGCCAGGGGAGGAGAAGTGTTCTGCGACCGGGCTTCTGTACAGCTTTTTTGTCATCCAATCAGATCTATGAAGGTTTATCCTTATGTGTAGCTTTTCAGTTTCTCCCACGTACTGAAGGCCACAGATCTTACATGTGATGAGATAAATCACATTCTCTGTTTTGCACGTTTTGTTTGGACCATGTATGTTTAGTTTTTCTTTAGTCACTGTGCTAGTGAATGTCTTGGTCTCTATCATATGTTGACAGGTTTTGCATCTTTTATCGCCACAGGGTCCAGATTGACTAGGTTGGTTTTGACTAGCGATTGTTGTTAGCTTGGCCCTGACTAGGATGTCCTTTAGGTTTTTTGGTCTCCGGTAAGCTACTACAGGTTTGTTCGGAAGTATTAGGTTTAGTATGTCTGACGATTGCACGGTTGGCCAGTGGTTTGCGATGATTTTACCTACTTTGGGATTGTCTGGGTGATAGGTCAGAATAAATGGTATCCTATCAACCTTTTCTTTCTGTCCATATCTGAGTAGGTCATCACGGTTTGTTTGTTTGGCCCTTTGGATTGCCTCCGCAATCAGGTCTTTGTCGTAGCCTCGGTAAATTAAATGTTTAGCCAGCTCTTCAGACCTTTCTAGGAATCTTTCATCGTCGGAGCAAATTCTGCGTATCCTCAGTGCCTGGCTATATGGAATGTTCTTAATGCAGTGTTTTGGATGACAGCTGGTTGGGAGAAGATACTGGTGTTTGTCGGTTGGTTTCGAGTAGATGTCTGTGTGTAATTTGTTTTCCACCAGTCTGGTTGTTGTGTCCAGGAAAACATGGTTTGAGTTGGAAATTTCTGCCGTGAATTTTATTGAAGGATGGAAGTTGTTTGCCTTTGAAATGAAGTCATCCAGACTTTCTCTTCCATACTGCCACTTCATTTCTGTATCATCGATAAAGCGTACTCACTGGTATGGTGTACGCTCAACCGATGCTAAGAGCTTTCCCTCAAGTTTTCCCATGAAAATGTTAGCATACGAAGGGGCCATTTTAGTACCCATTGCAGTTCCATTGATTTGTAGGTAGTTTTCTTCATTAAATTCAAAGTTGTTGAGTTTTAGGACAAGCTCCAGGAGTTGGATTAAGAAGTGTGTGGGTGGATTGTTTACAGTTCTTGTTTCCCATGCTTCGCTGCATGCCTGTAACCCTTCGTTGTGCGGTATGTTGGTGTACAAAGATGTGACGTCTAAGGAAGCAAGTAATGTATCTGGCAGTAATGGTTCACTAGCTTTGCTTTTTATGAGATAATCTGTCGTGTCTTGAAGATATGATGGTAATTTGTGGACATGTGGTCTCATAAAATGATCTATATATTCTGATATCCTTTCTGTGGGGTGCCCGTTACCTGAGATTATAGGTCTGCCAGGGTTTCCTTGTTTGTGGATTTTGGGTAGAAGATAAAATCTACCTGCTCTTGGGTTTTCTGGGCTTAAGTAGTTTTTGGTTTGCTGGTTTATGTGTCCGCTTTGGTACGCCTCGTCAATAACATTAGTGATGATTTTTGCATATTCCAGCGTTGGATCATGGTCCAGTTTTTGGTTGAACCTAGCGTCACTTAGTTGTCTACTTGCTTCACTAATGTAGTCTTCCCTATTCATAACGACAACAGCGGAACCCTTATCTGCAGGCTTAATTATTATGTCTGTTCTGCTTTTCAGTGAGTGCAGGGCATCTGTTTCTTCTTTTGTCAAATTAGAATATTTGTTAGTATGGTTGATATGTCTGGAAATATCGTTTTCAACCGAGTTGATAAAGGCTTCCAGATTCGGAATTGAACTTTTTGGTGGGGTCCAGTTACTTTTCTTTCTAAATGTGGGTTGGTCGCAGCTTATATTTTCCTTTGATTTGCTTGGTGGTTGCAAGGCAAAATGGGCTTTGAGTCTTAGTCGGCGGATGAATTCTTCGGTGTCATTCTTAAGCTTCCCTCTGTCGTATGTTTTAGGACGGGGACAGAAACTCAAACCTTTCGATAAAAGTTTTATTTCTGCATCAGTAAGTTCTAAATTGGAGATGTTGACTACTGTGTTAGTAACAGTTGCATTAGTGTTTGTTACAGAGTGCTTGCGATTCTTCCTTTTGCGGCGATTTTTCTTCTTACGGTTGTTTTTGGAAGAAATTTCGTCAATTGAAGTTTCTTCACAACAGTCCATTGGTTGTAGATCATGACTTCTAAATTTTCTCTCTCTGTATAGTTTCGAAGAGAGTCTTTCTTCATCTTTATTTAATTTGGAGTAAAACGTTTTCAATTGTTCTTCTGTTGAGACGGAATTGAGCTGATGTTTTAGTTCTTCAATGGTTGCTGATTTGGCTAGATATTGATGATTTACGTTTTTACTAAGTAGGGCTGTGAGTTTTATGGAAGCGTCGTAAGTTTTTTTATTCCATCTTTTGTTGAATCTGTTTGAACTCTTGCCAATAATTTGCGGTTTCACATGAATTTGAAGACCTTTAGTGACTGTATTTGTTTCGAGGAAATGATGCAAGAAAGTGCAATGATGCTTTAGGCGAATTAAAGCATCAGTTTCATTGCGTAAAGTTTTGAATGTTTTCTGTATTTGTTGAGACATCGTCTCCATTCTAAGAGATACGGCAACAATTTAAGTATAAGAAGGAAACAATGGAACGGATACAGTAACACTACATAAATATAAGACAGAAAAGGGTGTTAGATCACACCAAAGGTAGATCGAGCCATACGAGGTAGGTAATATAAAGAATACAAATCATATGGCGAATAACAACCCTCTCAAGCGTACTGGATCCACCAAGGGATCACGTTTGTCAGGGATTAATTAAAATAGATGCAATAAACTGACGACGAACAGTACGAAACTAGTAACTAACTAGCCTAAGCGCTTTCGACTCTTAATGAGTCTTTTTCAAAGGCAAATACAAAACATAGTTACGACAAACAAACAAACACAAAAACGTTGCGTTTGTAAACCTCTACATTTCTATCTTCACATGTGCTAAAACTATAAATACAACCAGCTTGTATAGACTAGTTGCGGTCGCAGAACACTTCTCCTCTGGTGGAAAACAAATTACACACAGACATCTACTCGAAACCAACCGACAAACACCAGTATCTTCTCCCAACCAGCTGTCATCCAAAACACTGCATTAAGAACATTCCATATAGCCAGGCACTGAGGATACGCAGAATTTGCTCCGACGATGAAAGATTCCTAGAAAGGTCTGAAGAGCTGGCTAAACATTTAATTTACCGAGGCTACGACAAAGACCTGATTGCGGAGGCAATCCAAAGGGCCAAACAAACAAACCGTGATGACCTACTCAGATATGGACAGAAAGAAAAGGTTGATAGGATACCATTTATTCTGACCTATCACCCAGACAATCCCAAAGTAGGTAAAATCATCGCAAACCACTGGCCAACCGTGCAATCGTCAGACATACTAAACCTAATACTTCCGAACAAACCTGTAGTAGCTTACCGGAGACCAAAAAACCTAAAGGACATCCTAGTCAGGGCCAAGCTAACAACAATCGCTAGTCAAAACCAACCTAGTCAATCTGGACCCTGTGGCGATAAAAGATGCAAAACCTGTCAACATATGATAGAGACCAAGACATTCACTAGCACAGTGACTAAAGAAAAACTAAACATACATGGTCCAAACAAAACGTGCAAAACAGAGAATGTGATTTATCTCATCACATGTAAGATCTGTGGCCTTCAGTACGTGGGAGAAACTGAAAAGCTACACATAAGGATAAACCTTCATAGATCTGTTTGGATGACAAAAAAGCTGTACAGAAGCCCGGTCGCAGAACACTTCTCCTCCCCTGGCCACACTTTCAGTGATATAATACTTATCGCTATTGCCAACAACCACAGCTGGAGTTCCGAAACCAGGAAGGAAAAGGAATCATACTGGATACGCCGCCTTAGAACATTGAAACCAAGCGGTCTAAACCAAGAAGACTAGAAAATGAAAACTATGCACTAGTAGAATTTAACATTTTCTAAATCTTCTTATCCTTCAATTTTTACTATAAGAATAACCGGTATAGAACCAAATATCCGGGATATAATCTGCGTTACATATGTACACAAAGTAAAAATAGATGTCGCTTTGGCTTGTAGACTTTTAGGGAATTATACGTTTTCAGTTTCCGCAACTAGTCTATACAAGCTGGTTGTATTTATAGTTTTAGCACATGTGAAGATAGAAATGTAGAGGTTTACAAACGCAACGTTTTTGTGTTTATTTGTTTGTCGTAACTATGTTTTGTATTTGCCTTTGAAAAAGACTCATTAAGAGTCGAAAGCGCTTAGGCTAGTTAGTTACTAGTTTCGTACTGTTCGTCGTCAGTTTATTGCATCTATTTTAATTAATCCCTGACAAACGTGATCCCTTGGTGGATCCAGTACGCTTGAGAGGGTTGTTATTCGCCATATGATTTGTATTCTTTATATTACCTACCTCGTATGGCTCGATCTACCTTTGGTGTGATCTAACACCCTTTTCTGTCTTGTATTTATGTAGTGTTACTGTATCCGTTCCATTGTTTCCTTCTTATACTTAAATTGTTGCCGTATCTCTTAGAATGGAGACGATGTCTCAACAAATACAGAAAACATTCAAAACTTTACGCAATGAAACTGATGCTTTAATTCGCCTAAAGCATCATTGCACTTTCTTGCATCATTTCCTCGAAACAAATACAGTCACTAAAGGTCTTCAAATTCATGTGAAACCGCAAATTATTGGCAAGAGTTCAAACAGATTCAACAAAAGATGGAATAAAATAACTCACGACGCTTCCATGAAACTCACAGCCCTACTTAGTAAAAACGTAAATCATCAATATCTAGCCAAATCAGCAACCATTGAAGAACTAAAACATCAGCTCAATTCCGTCTCAACAGAAGAACAATTGAAAACGTTTTACTCCAAATTAAATAAAGATGAAAAAAGACTCTCTTCGAAACTATTCAAAGTCAGAGAGAGAAAATTTAGAAGTCATGATCTACAACCAATGGACTGTTGTGAAGAAACTTCAATTGACGAAATTTCTTCCAAAAACAACCGTAAGAAGAAAAATCGCCGCAAAAGGAAGAATCGCAAGCACTCTGTAACAAACACTAATGCAACTGTTACTAACACAGTAGTCAACATCTCCAATTTAGAACTTACTGATGCAGAAATAAAACTTTTATCGAAAGGTTTGAGTTTCTGTCCCCGTCCTAAAACATACGACAGAGGGAAGCTTAAGAATGACACCGAAGAATTCATCCGCCGACTAAGACTCAAAGCCCATTTTGCCTTGCAACCACCAAGCAAATCAAAGGAAAATATAAGCTGCGACCAACCCACATTTAGAAAGAAAAGTAACTGGACCCCACCAAAAAGTTCAATTCCGAATCTGGAAGCCTTTATCAACTCGGTTGAAAACGATATTTCCAGACATATCAACCATACTAACGAATATTCTAATTTGACAAAAGAAGAAACAGATGCCCTGCACTCACTGAAAAGCAGAACAGTCATAATAATTAAGCCTGCAGATAAGGGTTCCGCTGTTGTCGTTATGAATAGGGAAGACTACATTAGTGAAGCAAGTAGACAACTAAGTGACGCTAGGTTCTACCAAAAACTGGACCATGATCCAACGCTGGAATATGCAAAAATCATCACTAATGTTATTGACGAGGCGTACCAAAGCGGACACATAAACCAGCAAACCAAAAACTACTTAAGCCCAGAAAACCCAAGAGCAGGTAGATTTTATCTTCTACCCAAAATCCACAAACAAGGAAACCCTGGCAGACCTATAATCTCAGGTAACGGGCACCCCACAGAAAGGATATCAGAATATTTAGATCATTTTATGAGACCACATGTCCACAAATTACCATCATATCTTCAAGACACGACAGATTATCTCATAAAAAGCAAAGCTAGTGAACCATTACTGCCAGATACATTACTTGCTTCCTTAGACGTCACATCTTTGTACACCAACATACCGCACAACGAAGGGTTACAGGCATGCAGCGAAGCATGGGAAACAAGAACTGTAAACAATCCACCCACACACTTCTTAATCCAACTCCTGGAGCTTGTCCTAAAACTCAACAACTTTGAATTTAATGAAGAAAACTACCTACAAATCAATGGAACTGCAATGGGTACTAAAATGGCCCCTTCGTATGCTAACATTTTCATGGGGAAACTTGAGGGAAAGCTCTTAGCATCGGTTGAGAGTACACCATACCAGTGGGTACGCTTTATCGATGATATAGAAATGAAGTGGCAGTATGGAAGAGAAAGTCTGGATGACTTCATTTCAAAGGCAAACAACTTCCATCCTTCAATAAAATTCACGGCAGAAATTTCCAACTCAAACCATGTTTTCCTGGACACAACAACCAGACTGGTGGAAAACAAATTACACACAGACATCTACTCGAAACCAACCGACAAACACCAGTATCTTCTCCCAACCAGCTGTCATCCAAAACACTGCATTAAGAACATTCCATATAGCCAGGCACTGAGGATACGCAGAATTTGCTCCGACGATGAAAGATTCCTAGAAAGGTCTGAAGAGCTGGCTAAACATTTAATTTACCGAGGCTACGACAAAGACCTGATTGCGGAGGCAATCCAAAGGGCCAAACAAACAAACCGTGATGACCTACTCAGATATGGACAGAACGAAAAGGTTGATAGGATACCATTTATTCTGACCTATCACCCAGACAATCCCAAAGTAGGTAAAATCATCGCAAACCACTGGCCAACCGTGCAATCGTCAGACATACTAAACCTAATACTTCCGAACAAACCTGTAGTAGCTTACCGGAGACCAAAAAACCTAAAGGACATCCTAGTCAGGGCCAAGCTAACAACAATCGCTAGTCAAAACCAACCTAGTCAATCTGGACCCTGTGGCGATAAAAGATGCAAAACCTGTCAACATATGATAGAGACCAAGACATTCACTAGCACAGTGACTAAAGAAAAACTAAACATACATGGTCCAAACAAAACGTGCAAAACAGAGAATGTGATTTATCTCATCACATGTAAGATCTGTGGCCTTCAGTACGTGGGAGAAACTGAAAAGCTACACATAAGGATAAACCTTCATAGATCTGATTGGATGACAAAAAAATTGTACAGAAGCCCGGTCGCTGAACACTTCTCCTCCCCTGGCCACACTTTCAGTGATATAATACTTATCGCTATTGCCAACAACCACAGCTGGAGTTCCGAAACCAGGAAGGAAAAGGAATCATACTGGATACGCCGCCTTAGAACATTGAAACCAAGCGGTCTAAACCAAGAAGACTAGAAAATGAAAACTATGCACTAGTAGAATTTAACATTTTCTAAATCTTCTTATCCTTCAATTTTTACTATAAGAATAACCGGTATAGAACCAAATATCCGGGATATAATCTGCGTTACATATGTACACAAAGTAAAAATAGATGTCGCTTTGGCTTGTAGACTTTTAGGGAATTATACAACGTTTTCAGTTTCCGCAACTAGTCTATACAAGCTGGTTGTATTTATAGTTTTAGCACATGTGAAGATAGAAATGTAGAGGTTTACAAACGCAACGTTTTTGTGTTTATTTGTTTGACGTAACTATGTTTTGTATTTGCCTTTGAAAAAGACTCATTAAGAGTCGAAAGCGCTTAGGCTAGTTAGTTACTAGTTTCGTACTGTTCGTTGTCAGTTTATTGCATCTATTTTAATTAATCCCTGACAAACGTGATCCCTTGGTGGATCCAGTACGCTTGAGAGGGTTGTTATTCGCCATATGATTTGTATTCTTTATATATATATATATATATATATATATATATATATATATATATATATATATATATATATATATATATATATATATATATATATATATATACAAGTGTGTGTGTGATTTCTCAATCTTTAAATGATATTGCAAGTTGTTGGTTATTGTAGCTAGATCTAGTGGACATTATGCCATAAGTATTTGAGCATTTATTGTATTAAACAGAATTTGACTAGCAAAATGTAAACAAGATGTATAGTTATGTAATCTGGTACATGCGGCCGCATTTGTCTGAGAAACTACGTCTTAATTCATAATCATCTGCTGGGGCTGAGTGCAACGAAATTTTATCTCAAGTTTTAACTAATGCAACTGTACCTTAGCAACAAACACATAATCTGTAAAGACAGTTATTTGTAAGATCACATTATGTCCGAATTTGTGCAGTGCGAATTGCTTAATGGGACTATGAGAAGTTAAATATTTCTACGCAAATAATTGTTGAACTATAATTAGCTCTTTTACTTCTCTAATATTTAAGAAAACTTCTTCATGTTCGGAGAAAGAGAGAGAAAGAGAAAAGCAAATTGGAGGAGACAAGTAAAGGAAACCCGATGAGTCAAGGGAAAATCTGCATTTAAGAGAGTTCGGACTAAACAGGGGTGGGAAAGAGGACCAAAACACGCGCATTAGACGTGGGAACAAGACGTGAGGAGACAAAAGCCATGTGATGCTGTCGAGCGTAGAAGTTAACTCAGAATTTACTACTCGGAAATGATGTAAATTGAACACTGCGACTAAATTCAATCAATGTGAATCAGTTGGATTGCACTTGAAATTTTGACTACGTATTAACTGACGAAAGATTCTGGTTATGTATTAATTCATTACATTTATTTTAGTAAATGTGTTGTATTACTTGATTGTGGAATTTTGTTTCAATTCTAATTAACTTTGTTTATTTATTAAAATTGGGACTCGTAGTTGTTTAGTTGTTCTCAATCACTTGCTCAGCTATATGTTAACGTTCTATCTATCCGTCCACACTGGTCAATAACACCGTGGGAGAACACGTTCTAGTTAAAGATCGACAAACCAATTAAGGAGGCTTTATTGTTTTAAAATCGTTCGTTACAATCGTCATAATAATAAATTGAGAGCATGATAACTACACATAGTTGTTTTCAGTCTTGATTATTATTTACACGTCTGAAGACAGCTAATTTCTTAATATTTCACTAGATAACTCTTTCTTGTTGTTTACTAATTTGTATTGCCCTTATCACAAGATGGTTAAAATTAGCACAAGAAAATTTATGAAAGAGTTTCTTTAATAAGGATTTCAAAATTGCATATTTAGTTTTAAAAAAAAAACAAACCTTAAACTTCTAGAAGAGAAGACAGAGTTAATTGCGCAAAGGGTCAAATCACCACCATAAATATTTAATAATCGAATGATAGGAAAATCCCTCTTTGTAGTGCAGTCCAGACAATACAATATTTATCATGCTAGCCAGAACAAGAAATGCTAGAAAAACAAACAAACTACACACATGCACATCGATGAACATAAAGTACCATTCTGTTGAATAAAACAAGATAAGAGCAACCCAAGGTCATGCAACATCTACCTAACCATCCTCTTATTAAGTTATTTTAACTGATTAATTTTATTTTAACTGGGGACATATTAACATTTTATTACATTTTACTTACCCGCAAAAACTCCTGCAAATATCCAAATTAAAATCATTATTTGAAAACGACGATCAATGAATTTTCCAAAAAGATTAGTATGGCTGCCCCAGATCTTAAACTATATCACTTATAGTAGTGGAAAACTGAATAACAAGCAGTCCCCAATTTCCTAAGTATTTAACGTAACGCAGTTTACATAATTTCCTTTCGCTTATTGCGCACAATCTCGAAACAGGAACCTGATACAAGATTTGCATTGGTCTTTAGTAGGCGGATTTGACATTGTTGAGAATTTGATGGAGATTTATTGTCTGTCTGATTTTTGAAAGGTTGGCTGCTAAAATGTAAATAAACAGACCTCACATTGTTTACTAATTTGATGAAAATTCATGACCTACATGGCTTCCAACAGGTTGACTACTAAAATGTAAATAACCAGACATGATTTTGTTTACCAGTTTAGTGAAAATTCAATGTTACCTGATTTCAGACAGATTTGATACTACAATTTAATTAAACAGACCTGACATCGGTTACGAATCAGTTGGAATTGTTGCTTGCAGGTAAAGCGATGTATCCTGTAACTCACGGAGTCAGTTCCAAATTTTAATAGATAATGACTTTAAGTTATTTATGTCTGAAACCCTGTTTTATATCGAACACAACTGTATTAGTTATTTTCTATTTTTAATAACTGACATTAAATTGACATTAATAATTTGATGGAAATTCATGACCTACATGGCTACTAACAGGTTGGCTACTAAAATGTAAGTAACCAGACATGAACTTATTTACCAGTTTCGTGAAAATGCGTTAGATTCAATCTCATTCTGAGCAATCAGTTCGAAAAAAGAGGTTGACTTTAAGTGAAAAGACATTATAGTTCAAGAACCATCAGAGATAATCAAATTGATATCTGCAAAGTACTAATTAGAATATAGTATATGATGCAGAATGCATGCTTCAAAAGACGACATTTAACATTTTTGTTGGAACATTGAATAAATTTGGTACTATAGTGCACCAAATGTTCACATCTAAAATAGAATTCATTTTATTTTCTACCAGATATAAGATTATTGATTGTTTCATTTTGCATTACTCTATCACATTGAGATGCGCTTTAAATATATACTGGCATGTGGCATGCGATAATGCCTATAAAAAGCGAGAATTGTATTATGTTTTGTTCAATGTGCACCAGGTTGCATAAATAATCGGCATAATAAACCAAAGCTGGATTGTTTCCAACTGCATGCTGTTATTACTGAGTGACAAAATTAAGAATGCATTCTGATCACAATAGTTCAGTTTATACACATTCTGAACCGAATATTGATTGTATTAGATTAAAATGCAAGAGAGTGTTAAAACGAGCAAAACTTACAGCTGTATTCTAGTTAATTTCCTTAGAATGATTTCATTTGCGAAAACGACCATTCCTTCTGTCCTCGTTTGCAAAAGCTCTCGCATAACGTAATTGCCAGAAACTTAGAACAAACTAGCACAAGATACGGCGATGAATTTGTAGGCGTTGTTCTAAAATGAGTTTGGTCATTTATAGAGCATAAATTCCGTCTATGAATAATAAATATCACGATAGGAACAGTTTCCTAGATCAACACCATGACCTTATAGTTGAGAAATGGAGGCCTTCTTTTGACTGGACTTGTATTGATAACATTCAGTCTTAACATTGCAAATAGTGCCCAGAGTATTTTATTTTCCCATAAAAATAGTTGTATCCACACAGATCATTAAGTACATAATTAATTAACAATAACGGCACCAACAATTTTTGACATGTATTTAACGATAGCTGAAGACATACATTGGCATAATGTTGAAGATTATTAATTTCAGCAGAAGAACGTTATGTTTACACAATTTAGACAAGATGCTCAACGTTTACAGCATATGCATTTCAGGATTCAATTTGGTAACGTCCACCATATGTAAGCAGGACAACTTGCAGCAGTACAATATTGGTTAAACATTCATTTATTTGGCATATCACTGGCAAAACATCTTTGTGTTTGTTTGCACTCCCCTCTCTCTCTCTCTCTCTCTCTCTCTCTCTCTCTCTCTCTCTCTCTCTCTCTCTCTCTCTCTCTCTCTCTCTCTCTCTCTCTCTCTCTCTCTCATTAGACAAATGTTAGTCTTGCAATGGAAGATGGAGCCTCTGATATTTATGGCAGGGACCGGTCAACGTCTTACTGCCAACATGTGTGACAAGCGGTGTTGGGTATTTAGAGATCTCGGCCGATTCCAGAGTGGGCCCATTACAGATTTGGTCCATATCGTTTTATTTAGAAATAATGACTGTTAAGGTTGGCCATTCAGAAGCCGACCGAAAACAAAGTTTGCCCATTAAAGATCGGTCCATTCAATTTTAATTTTAATTTAATTTTCTGTCACGGTCGGTCCATACCAAACAAAAATGTCCGTTTCGGCAAGTTTATAGTTGTTTATGATGCTTACCTTTGATCTAGTTGTAATACGGCAAAGTCGGATTTGGATTATGTATTAGCGATGACACTGAAAACAATTACGTGAATTAGATGTTTGATTTTAATGTAATTAAACGATTAATGCACTTTACATCTATCCTGAGCATAACGACTTACAATGGATCGTATCCTTATTACCCGGAGCGAATCAGAAAACGCAGCCTCAACAAATAATCAAACAAGAATTGACGTATGGAACTTATGACCAAATATGATTGATAAATGGATTTATTACCAAATAATGATCAATGTTTAGAATTTAAACACAAACAGGAATAGAATGTACACAACTATGAATAATGCCATGATTCTCTCTCTCTCTCTCTCTCTCTCTCTCTCTCTCTCTCTCTCTCTCTCTCTCTCTCTCTCTCTCTCTCTCTCTCTCTCTCTCTCTCTCTCTCTCTCTCATGCTGGATCTATACATGGGTATTTATAATGTTTCATCCAAAAGTAGGATCTATGTGAATTATGTTTTCACTCATAAAGTGATACTGTATTATTAAATGCCCCTGATACGTAATGGGCCGATTTGGGTAGTCCGAATTCGCTATAAGCTGAAAACATTTGAGGACCGATTCTGTTATAGACCATCTAGTTCTAGAATCGCGTGTTCTATAGCTGACCTAGGAACAAATGGCCAAATTTGTAGCAATATCTCACAAACTTGGTGTCCCGATTTGACAATGCTGAACAGTTTAAAAGCTATTTTTTGCAGTCGTACTACACTTATCATGTCTTTTCCTGATGAAAGGAAAATCTGACACAAGGAAGTGGAGGCCTTTTCAGGAACAATCTACATACCTTTCGGGTGGCCAAAATGCAATGTTAGACGATGATTGGCTATGCTTGATAATATGGTTATAAGTTTCGTTACGAAACGAACGTATCTAATTGCTTTCGTCAACATTAGTGTGCATCTCTTGCAGACCAGTCACCTTACCGTTTTTATCCTCATTGATTATCATTAAGCAACATAAAATGTAGATTTGCTTGAACGGACAACTGATGGCATAAAATAAAATGACGTGATTGGAGTAAATGTAGAATCAAACAAAATGAAAAGCAGACCGAACTCAAATGCCAATGTGAAAGTATCAAGCATTCAAACTCTGTTCTTGTAGCAAAATATAACAAAAACAATGGAGTTTGGAGAATACATTCTCAACGGAAAACAATGAGAATGATAACAAACCAGAAAAAAAACTTATACAAAAGATTTAGAACATTTAAAAAGAATAAATATGATTTACAGTAAATAATACAAGTAATTATTAAATACATTAGATATATATATATATATATATATATATATATATATATATATATATATATATATATATATATATATATATCGGTTTCAATAATAAGATTATACGATGGCAACATACAACATGAATGACTATTTTGACACTGATTTTAATAAATGATATGTGACTCTAGAATGAAGACACATTATTTCGCACACCACAAAAACACGCGCAATACAAAATTCTTGCATGTTTACCGCTGTTGATAACTTGTATTTTTCGAATATTGCGTTTCGAAACGGTAATGCCCGACTACACTTATCTGCAAAGGTTGAGCAAAGAGTTATTGGTACTTTGCACTCCATTGACAATATGGACTCTACCAATAATTGTATGCTGAGGGGATATTTTTCTTTCGAACCGAAATATTTGTTCCTCTTTTGCCATTCAGTCTTTATTTGTTCAACTGATACAAGATATATAAAAGGTTTCATTATGATTACAACGCAGATTTTCCTTCAGATTTCGAAACGGTAATGACCGAATTAATAACAACTACACTGATTCAACTAAGGATGAGCAAGCAATTTTTGGGATTTTGCACTCCATTGAGGATAGGGAATCCGCCATAATTGTTATGCTGAGAGTGGTAGACTTTGTTTTTCTTTTACCTTATATGTTTTCAAATAATGTAATGTATATAAAAGGTTTTATAAATATTACAACGTCGGCTTTCCTTTAGATTTGGATTGTTGGCTGATTGAATGTTATTTGATCTTAGTTCTTATAGTTTTTCTCTTCGGAGAATTAGAAGGTTTGTATAGTTCATGTTTAATAAAAATACTTTATGTATTTGTTGTCATTTCCAGTAATGATTGTTTGTACTTGAAGCAGTAAGATTATTTCCGTTACTTTGCAGGCATCACGACGTATAAACAAATGCGGGGTAGGAATGTGTGTACAAGTTTCATACTACATCATGCGGCATTCTGGTTTACTATCTCTATAGCCAACAACCGTGTTACATATATTACTATACTGGAGTGTCCATACTTTATCTGATTCCGGACACCCGCACAAACAGGAAACAAAACTAAAACATTCAACTTATGCCGACGACAATTTCATATCAATAAAAGTAAACAAGTTATCTAAATATTCAGCTCCCGTTTTACATACTGTCATGCACTCGAGTTTCCTTACTTTGTATGATCCACGATAGCGACTCAAGTTATTCATATCAAGGATAGTAAAACAATATAACAAAAACTGAACATAATGTAAAATACAAACGCATTGTACTACCAATGTATGAATTAAATGAATAATTCACATTCATTCATCCAAGAGATTCATTACTTTTTTGGTCATAAGTTTTCGTATGCTTTTGCCTTGTACCATCAGAAAAGACAAATTATGTGGGGATTCTTGTCTTCTATTACCACATGACCTATACAGAACAACAGCTTATCAAATAAAACCAAATCTTGATGGTATCAGGTTTGTTTCCTCTGCCAATATTTAAACAGTCTGCATCATCTGAGTGTGCTAAGTTATATAGCTACAATAACTTGACCAATTAACTTAAAATTATGCTTCAACTAGCAAATATCCAAGATCTTTTTAATTTACAAGTTCACTGCAAATTTATTTCGAATTATTAAATTTGTATTGCTTAAATATCCATAATTCATTGCATTAGGTGATTGAAAGGCAACATCTTTGTTTAAAATGATACAAAATAAGTATTTAACGGCAATTACAGGACATCCTATAAGCGAATCTTCGCATTATCATAATCACATAAGATGCTGCCTGAATACATTATCATTAGGTCCTTTAAACATCGAACATGAAACATTTCTTAAATCAGCGCGCTAATAGCGAAGTTATTTTCATTTGTTTTACGAAAGATCTTCACGGGTAATTTGATTAAAATTGAAACAAACAAAATTAAACTTTACAGCGTTTGAAAACTATTAGGTTCCAAGAAATATGGGTATCAAAACTCCCGAAGAAAGAGGAAGATTTTTCAATGATTGCATCTACGATCTTGTAAAGATGAAACTTGAACACATACTCGATTGAAACAATACTAGAGTGCCTGATTGATAGCAAGCTATCAAAATGCCTAATTGTAGATAAATTAAGCCATTAACTCGAAAAGCGTGGTAACAATTTATTAATTATCGGAATTAATACAAATATATTTTGCCAAAGATTTTGCATCGACTTGAGTACGAGAAGAAACATTGCTATCAATATTCAAGTATTGACAAGACATTTAGTTGTCAATTTGATGCTGATAATGTGTCATAATTCTAGAAAGGTCATTATGCACTAGATTTCCTTCATTGGTCTGTAGCAACATATGGTTTGTAATAAATACAACCAAAACTTCTGACGCTGTAGGGTTTCAAGTGTGTTCATGGTTGCATGTGTTTAAGCAAGTGCGTCATAATAACAAACTGGAAAAACGAAAGAAACAAAACAAAAAAGAAAGATCATTTTAATGTTCACTCCACTAAGCGTTGCACGATACAATGCAAACTAGAACCAGGTTCACGTAATATATGAGAGCAACTTTATTAGAAATGAACTTGTCTTATTCAGGCTTGAAGCATATCTAGTTAATGTGACAAAATGTGCATTCGACAAATTCAATTCTGAAGGAAATTATGTTTTCCATAATAATATGATCTCTGACTTTTATGTATATAAGCTGTTTGTCTGTATTTGACTTTGGGATTTTATTAAACTTTACTCTCTTAAATAATATTTCATGTATACCTAAATGACTTTCATAGAACTGTGTTAATTTTTTGTAAGTATTTACATGTATTACATTGGAAATATTGGCTTGTTGAGAGGTGTGGCTGTTTTAATAACTGATCGCTTAAAATATGAATAAATATGTAATTTACAAATGTGTTAAAAAAATACCTAGACTCAATTTTGTAAGAATATTTGTATCTACATTAAATGCGGTGATAATAAAGAATTCATATTGATGTATAATTCAAAATCAGATATAATAATGCTCAAACTGTCATGTCAGTTTGCAATGGATAAAGCCAGGAGCACTTTATCTGTTAATGGTATATCTTCACACCATTTATCTCATGATCTGCACGTGGTCTTGTGAAAGTATATCTTAACGAATGCTTAAGTTGTTCCAATTTCCTTCGGAATTTCTACCATACATATGTATGAATATCTAACAGATCTTTGAGTGAAATGGGGAAATTAATGGACACAACATAATGATGCAATAATAGATAAACTTTTAAATCGATAATTGTCCTTATCAAAATGTTGCATATTGCATTTAAGAGGGCTTTTGAATACTCGTTTTGTAAATTACGATCTTTCGTATGCTGCATCTTGTATGAATTATCAATCAGTGAAATTATTTATGTTCTATATTATGTTTCATATATACGTCAGCGACTGCTGCTTACTGCTGTAGGCAATTAGAAACTGACTAGACCTAATTATAACTTAAGGTGTATATAGAGGATCACAAATGGGTAATGATTTAATATTGAATTTATGAAACAAGTTTAATAATGTCCAGCTTTAGCGAACGTTGGTAAGCAAAGGCAGGACATTAGTCAACGAGTTTCATAAATTTGATATTAAATCGTTACCCATTTGAGATTCTTTTCATCACAGTTTTTATTTCCGTGGAAATTGTTTAGATAGATATAAGAACTAATAATATAGCTCATTCTGACAGACGGTGTACCTTTCATTTGTTGTGCATACAAAATAGTCCTAAACAAAGCTTCACAGGTAAAAATGTATTGCATTGTTTTACAAACTATAAATCAAGAAAAAGCTTCCATCCGAATAAACAGAACGTTTTATAACCACAAAATCATTTTCAAAACAGAATGATCAATGCGATGTTGCGCTGCAATATTGTTTGATGTTATACACAGTACAACGGGCTGACAGTAGAGTACACTCGTAACCTAAATGAACTACACTTAACATTGTAGCGATTTTCATGTAAAACAGGATTACCGGATGCAAACATTCCCACATTTCCTACAATGCATTTGTGACCTGTTATATGCAGTGTTTGATTTGAAAAAAAAACTGTCCAGAAGAAGTCAACAAATTTATTTTTGTGTCGGATTGATATCACATGTATGTATGCTACGTAAAGATGCTGTGGTCAGATAAAGATCTGTCACTTAGGAGACCCATTCATGTTCAGATTAATCTGTGAACAGAGGTGAGTTTGTTTGCTTTTTAAGTTAACATTTAATCACATTTATACATACGGTGGATTCTATATTTTTGTTACTAATATACACACCCCACCCCCACCCAGCTACCCCTTAGTTTTAATCCGTATTGCCGTTCTTGTCTTGTAGGTTTAAGCCATTTTTCTTATGATGATATTGTCAAACATGACATATCCTTGTTGAGACAGCAGATATAATATTTCCTCAATTTCCATTTGCGAGTCGAGTTTTAAAAAATGGCCGCCAAAAGAATGTTGATTGAAATCAACCCAGAAGGCGGGGTTTAAAAATATCACGATCCCAACAAATACCGCACAATAATTTAATGGGCTTATTTGCACCAATCAGAATCACATAAAGTGATATTTTAACGTGTAGTAATATCATAAATATGAAACTGCACATACTATAGAAAAACCATACCTGCTATGTGCTAAAAAATTTATTTGATATCGGCGTTTTGTCACTGTTTAGGATGACGCAAATAGGGTACACATTGTATGTTTTAACCATTTGTAACTATCAGGGTCCAACTATTACAATGTATGACTACTCTATGTAGCAGATATATAGCTAGAACCAAAATCATAAATGTAAAAATCTAGCTGAGTAAATATGATATAAATAGTAATATGTACATGTACCCTGCACTTCATTGGCATTTTACTTTGTAAAGATTAAAATGACACATAATCTTCTACGTATAAACACCTTGAACCACTATCCAGGCAGCAGACTTCAACTGCATTTGTCTTGGTCCGGTGAAAAACAATTTTACAAAGAATACAAATGCAAATTCTCAAAAGAATGATGCATTATTGTACCAGTCTATAAAAAGAAACACCACTCAGCGTCACAAAAGGAGGAATAACAGACATAAAAATTGCCATGAAGCACAAAATTAAAATACAGGTTGTTCATCGGAATCGCAACGACATCATCTCATCTCAATTGTCAGTGTACGTTAGCCGCAGTATGAGTTAAGATGCTATGTACTATATTTCAACAGGTAGGAAGTGTGTAAATAAAAATATTTAATATTTCTGCATATATATGTGTGTAAATAACAATATTTTATATTTCTGCATATGCATATATGCAAAAATATTTCTGCATTTATATGTGTAAATAAAAATATTTTATATTTCTGCATATGCATATATGCAGAGATATAAAATATTTTTATTTGCACACTTCCCACGCGTTGAAATATAGTACAAATCATCTTTAACTCTTACTGTGGCTAACTTACCCTGACGATAGAGCTGAGATTTTGTCAAACATGAAATAATGAACCCATATGGCGGTAACATATCCATGTTGAGACCGCAGATATAATATTTCCTCAATTTCCATTTGCGAATCAAGTTACAAAATGGTCACCGAAAGAATGTTGATTCAAATGATTCCAGAAGGCGGGGTTAAAAACAGTCTCCCACGATCCCAACCAATATACATATTAAAGACACTAGTTCAACAAAAATATAAATGTATTTATTGTTGACAGCAAAACCATACAATGATATAAACCTATTTTCAGTGCAACCAATACTAAGTAAAAGCCTTCGACATAATATGCCTTTTTGCATCAGTCATAAAAATCCCCTCAGCGTCGAAAGTAATATTTTAGAACATTTCTTTGTGGCCTGGTCATTAAAATAGAGTTTATAATATTTTTTCAGACCATTGGGATAGATAATCATCTAGTGTTTCACCAACTGTATGGTTATGTCGCCCAAATACGCAAATATAGTCCACCCAACTGTAATTTAAGCTACCATCAAAGCTGTACAGAGGTGCATTTCCGATATGAAATCATGGATGGCATGTAACAAGTTACAGATGAATGATGATAAAAAAGACTGAAGCCATTCTGATTACAACAAAAAGCGTTTCTCATTCACATCCTTTACCTTAGTCAATAAATATCAGCATTACTAACATCAGATTCACACAGTCAATACGAATCCGTGGTGTTACTCTCCAGAGAACTCACTTATTACACCATGTCATGAACATACACAAGGCTGCATATCTTGAGCTGAAACGCGTCAGCTTCATTCACAAATATCTTTATGTTGTGTGTTCTTTAGTACTTTAATGTCTGAGCATTAACTTAATTAATCCTTAGAGTACCATGATCAGAGCACTCCTCCAGCCTTCTCTGTACCCTACACTCGCTATTTATTTGATGCAGAATTAGGTACAAAATTTTCTCTCCGTGCTACGTTTCACTGGCATGCTCCAGTCCCACATACCTATCTGACCTCACCCATGTGTACACACCAGTAAGATAATTGCTCTTTTTTTTCGACCCTTTTATTCTCGTTATTGCCACAACAAAAATGAAATCATATGGTCAACATACTTTTTTGCCAACCAGGGTCCAGCAAATTGGTACGCATTTCCTAGTAAACTTAGGCATAAAGACGTTGTAATCTCATTCTAGTTGGCTCTTAGAATCTACTTATTTCAACTGTAAGAAAACGAATATATTCCATGATACCATACCAATATACGAGTTCTTCCTCCTCCTTCAAGAGGTTTTTTTCAAGTTTGCAATTTGATACTGACGTCCATGTTTTGTCATCAAGAACACTTTATTGCCTTTAATAAAATCACTTCTTTACATTCTGGTGGACTTTAATAAACCAGCACGATATCAGGTCATCCTCTCAATATATATATATATATATATATATATATATATATATATATATATATATATATATATATATATATATATATATATATATATATATATATATATATATCAACTATTGATGTATATCTAGTATATCTAGAGCGTAATCATGAGATTATCAATCAATCAATTGCCCCTGATAATGTTTGTTCACGAACAGCAATAGCTATTTTGATTTATTTTCCTGTGATGCATTTAGTTCTGCGTTGGAACTCATCGTTGATTTATTCTATTTGATAACTGCCTGTGGGAATTCCGACAAATTGCCGATTCGGAATTCCGTCGTGATTATTCTTATTTGAAAATGTGTGTGTGTTGGAATCTGTTAGTATAGAGAGACGATGGAAATAAGCCCATGAGAGGTGTCCCAGTTGGTAGTTGTGTAGCATCTTCTTTGGCTGTGGAGCCCCACACGGAGTGGCAATCCTTCATGCAGTTGCTGCACTTGAATGTTAACTCAGGTCTGGGTTGGAGCTGCTTCTTCAACCTCTGAGATCGTTTTTTGTTACAGCGAGCAATTATATCTTGTCCTCACCGGCTTTCAGACCAGGGATCAGAGCATGTCGCCAGCTGGACCTGTCTAGGGCAAGCTCTTCCCAGGTGTTGACATCGATCCCAAGGGCTTTCTTGTCGTGCTTGCAGACATCCTTAAAGCAGAGTTGTGGCCGTCAGATTAATCTTCTGCCAGAGGCAAGCTTAGAATAGAGAAGGTCTTTGGAAATCCGTCCGTCATCCATCCTACGTACCATCTAGTTATCTGATGCGAAGGTTGGTGGATGAGTGTGACAATGCTGACAATTTTGGCAAGGATGCGTTTTACAACGAGCTCGACCGGCTCATCGACAAAATTCCAAAGGAAGAGAACTTCATATTACTGAGTGTCATAAACGATTGGGTGGTCACCGGTCACGAATCCTGGCCTTTGTGTCTCGGTAAGTTTGGCATTGAGGAGATGAACGAAAACGGGTAACAACTACTAGAGATGTGCTCGTACCACTCTCTCAGCATCTCCAATTCAAATTTCAGAAGAAACTACAGCACAAAGCATCTCGGAGGCATCCTCGGTCCAAACACTGGCATCAGCTGGACTTGATCATCTCGAGACTGTCTGCCATAAAGTGTATGCTGCTTACTCGTACATTCCACATCGCTGACTGCGACACCGATCACTCGCTAGTTTGCTGTAAATTTAAACTTCAACCAAAGAATAGCCATAATTCTACGCAAGTGGATAAACCAAACATTGATGAGTTCTGCTGGTATGGCACTCAGGGAGTTGTTGGTCACGTGGTTCACGTGGTCACGAAACGTCATATCCAGAAAATGCGGATAATTTCACTTGCGCCCTCTCCAAGGCATTCAGTTCAGAACATCTCCACAGCAGTGCCAATGAGAGATACTGTGTACAGTACAACCACAAGAATCTTTGGTAAGAAGCAGACAAAGAACAACGACTGTTTTGACGCAGACTCTCCCACACTCATTCAAGCCATTAAAGAGCATCGCAGTGCGACCCTGGAATAGAAGTGATCACCATGCCAGAGGACACAACAGGCCTACAGGTCTACCAGAGGCAAAGTGCAGATGATATCACAACAGTGACCCAATGGATACTGGCTCCAGCTCTGTCAGAGCATCCAGTTATCAGTAGACAACGGAAACATCAGTGACATGTACAATGGCATAAAAAAGCAATGGGTCCCACAAAGAAAGTGATAGAACCACTGAAGTCATATGCAGGCGATAACATCCATGACAAAGGCAAGCAGATGGTGCACTGGGTAGAGTGCTACTCTGAACTGTACTTGAGAGTGAACCACGTGACCAACGACGCCCTGAGTGCCATTTAAAACCTCCTTTTCATAACCATTCTGGATGAGAAATATACTTCACCAGAAGTAAAGATGGCCTTAGAGAAACTGACCACATCTAAAGCTCTAGGGAAGGACGGCATCCCAGCAGAAGTCATCAAGTGTGGAGGCAGTGTGCTGTTCACACTCCTGTACGAACTTCTCTGCCAGTGCTGGGATAAAGGTGCAGTGCCTCAAAACATGAGATCCCAACATCATAACCCTGTACAAGAACAAGAGCGGCTGAAGTGACTGCAACAATTACATGGGCATATCACTTCTCAGCATCGTGGGTAATGTCTTCGCAAGAGTCATCCTGATCAGACTGCAGACGCTTACTGACAAAATGTATCCAGAGCCTCAGTGCGGATTCCATGCAGAGAGGTCCACAATGGACATGAACTGCAGGAGCAGTATATAGAACAGCATAGACCTATCTTTTTGGCTTATATAGACCTCAACAAGGCATTCGATCTGGTCAGCAGAGACGGACTCTTCAAAATCCTGACGAGGATTGGATGCCCTCCAAAGGTGTTAACCATGGTCCAGTCCTTCCATGACGACATGAAAGGCTCAGTGCAGTAAGATGTTTCACCATCCGACCCAATCAACATCCACATATGAGTGAAATAAGGCTGTGTCCTTGGTCCCACGCTTTTCAGCGTCTTCTGTGCTGTCCTGTTTAAGTATGCCTTCAGGACTTCCACAGGAGGGATCTACCTGAACACGCGTTCAAACGGCAGACAGTTCAAACTGGCAGGACTGAAGGCAATGAGCAAAGTAAGAGAAGCAACCCTTAGGGATATGCTCTTTGCAGATAAGGCTGCTCTAGCCACTCAGACATAAGCTGAACTACAACGCCTGATGGACAACTTTGCTAAAACTTGCGATGAGTTTGGGTTGACCATCAGCCTATAGAAAACCAAAGTCATGGCTCAGGACGCGGATCCTCCCATCACCATCATCAACAACACAAACCAAAAGCAGTTCACTTACCTTGGCTCTACCATCACCACCAACCTCACACTCGACGTCGAACTCAACAAGCAGATTAGAAAGGCGTCAACAACTCTAGTTTTTTGCAGAATGTGGAACAATAGCATGCTGACCTGAACACTAAGATATCCGTGTACCGTGCCTGTGTGCTCAGATCTCAGTACGCCAGAGAAACATGGAACCTGTACTCCCTTAAGGAGAAAAGACTGAGTGCCTTTCGCATCCGATGTCTCCGACGCATAACGAGGATTGCGAGTGCATTATTTGCCTCTAATTCACATAATGATTTCGATCTAATATTTGGCCAACTAAAATGGACACGCAATTGTGCTAGCGCTATTTCCTTTGTCGGAATTGCAAT
Source organism: Potamilus streckersoni (assembly GCA_016746295.1). NCBI lineage: Eukaryota > Metazoa > Mollusca > Bivalvia > Unionida > Unionidae > Potamilus > Potamilus streckersoni. The sequence goes on along the minus strand of JAEAOA010002019.1, from coordinate 258,069 downwards.
AGGAATGTTAACGCTAGATTCATGATTGGCTGAACTTTCTGATATTATTGTCGTTTTTGGCGGTGATATATTAGTGACGATATATTGTAGTAGTTCCTGCTATGCCGACACTATTATTCTAAAATCTTGATTTTAAATCAGGTTTCTAATTTACAAATTGATCTCGCTTCATTAATTTTAGATCCAGGTATTCCATTGTATCTTTTATATTTGAGTCAAATACTTCATTGCAAGTTTTTTTTTATCATTGTGAACTCCTCATTAGATATTTCACCATCACTGAGATACCTCGAAACCAGTGATGATAATTTGGAATATGCTAACATCGTCGAGTGTAGTTTTATTGTGCACTCGTGTATTTGTGTGTTTATTCATGTAGCTATCTATTTTGCTATAATATTATAAATACTAGCAATTGTTGTTGCAGAAGAAACAACAATTATTACAACTGCTGGCGATGTCATTGTTATTGTTGATAATAATACACAGACAAACGCGATAACGGCATAAACTAAATGAAATAACTACACAAACGATAACTACACGCCTGCGATATTTTTGTTTAAACTTTTAATATGTAATCGTCAACGATATTTGTTAATTTGGTTTGACTCTCATATTCTTGATTGTATCTGTAATATTGAACGTCAATTGGGTTTTGATTAATGATATTTTTATTAATTATTAATTTCAGCAAAACATTTTAGACACCATCAGTAAGGCTCCGGTTCATCGTTTATCACATTGTTCCAGTGTAAAAATTCCTATGTTATCTTTATTTGACACAATAAACACAGTCCAAGAAAAATTATGGATATAATGACGCTATGCATAGGTGGTAAACATCCTTAACTTTGCAAAGATGGACACACCAGTTACTCATGCAATATGTTTGATACTGTTATTTTGCTGCGACTTTGTTGCTGATTCAGATGTTTCTGTATATACCACATTGACGATCTGCGTATGGGGAATTTTGATCAGATTAGTGTTATTAATAATATCAGGAATTCCACTAATTATGTTGTCGAGATTTTTAACTTCGGAATGATTAAATAATTGCAGCAAATAGACATCCGAAGAAATCTACATCGGTTTCATTCAGTTTATAAAAATATCTAGGAGTATATATATATATATATATATATATATATATATATATATATATATATATATATATATATATATATATATATATATATATATATATATATATATACGTGAACGTCATATTCGGATCGTAACGCGGTTAATTTGTCATCGTTTGTAGTATCTGTATCATCCCCATATTTCTTTGTTGCAGCATCTTCATCGCTGGTTGATTCTCTTAAAACATCGATTTTACTGTTATCTAAGTTGAGTTGCTGCTTCATTTCTTTACTTTATGTCTCCTTGATTGTTTTTCTTATTCAGTATTCTCACCTACTGCTTGGTCAAAAAAGTTAAACTGATTAACATGTTCCTCAGATCTAATCTGTGGAGTATAAGTATTTATCCCAATCGGAAGCTTTTAAAGTTGTAAGACATTCTGACTGTTCATATTTTTCTCTATTATAATTATCAACAGGCGACAATATCCATTACCTGGATTTTATCCCTGATAGCGGCAATACCTTCCTCCGTTAATGTATCTGTTATCTTAGTTCTGATTCTTTGCAGAGGTTGTGGCCCTTCTTCAGGTGGTGTTTGAGGAGGTTGAATTAGTGGTGGTTGCGCTGCTTTAATACGGCCAGAAATTTCAACAGGTAATATTTCAAAGAGCTTTTTGTGTTGTTTCAGTTCTTGTAACAACTAAGCCTTTGTTGATTCAACAATTGATTTAAATAACTCTTCTGTACCTTCTGCAAATTCCACCTGACGTGCTTGTAATTTTTGTTTGACAGAATCAAGGACGGTGAGATATTTCTTAATTGCCTCTAGTCGCTCTCGAGTTAATCTAGATGTGTAAGATTCCATTATTGATATAACAATGATTTAATAACAGCAGCATAGAAATTGAACGATCCACAGTAAAAGGGCGGGTGCGTAAACGAAACACGCCATAAAAAATAAACGCAAACGTAAAATATAAAGTAATAAAACTAAATTAGCCCAATTAGAGAAACTCCGTCGGATAGAGGCTTCAGTTTTGCGTTATTAACCCCGGTATTACCGTTTTCATTATTTTTCAAAATGCCTTTCTCCAAAATTGATACGTTTATCCTCTTTGCTGCTGTAATATTTGCTTTCTTTATACATAATAACATTTAATGAAGAAATCATACCTTCTAGCTACGTCAGAATTAATGTCACACACTGTCATCGAGAGAAACCGTGTACTTTATAGAGTGTAAGAGAGATTGCTCTGCCTGAAGAAGACAGTGGTAAGAATAAAATCATCGAAATGAAAGATTTTTCTCTTTTTACACGCTCATAATTCCTTACAAATTTGATAACCTTTGCTAATAAACGAACCAACAGGAAATTCTGTTGATAGTTCTAGTTTCCTCTGACGGTTCCCGCCATATTTGGGATATTGTTACATTTATGATGCGGTATGAGGTAAGAGAGTATCGAACAGTTGGAATTCGCCAAAACAGGGCAGTGTCCGCATCTGGGAGCCACAAAAGTCGCAAAACGAGTTCGAAGTACCCGAGCGGCAATGTTATTTAGTATCGCCACTACCTTACTATAAAAAAAGATTTAATGTCAGATGCCAACTTCCCTCATCCATTGTTCCAACTCATCCTTCTGAATATATGTTTTCTGAAGAATTGTGCTCGTTACGTCAAGCATAAATGACCTTATATGGGGCCCTACAGGTAATATATCCGTAGGAAAAGGATTTTCCTTCTCGGAAACAGACTTGTTTGAAAATCGCCTAAAATCAAAAGCCCCATTTTTGAGCTTCTAACATTAATAATGACAGTTTCAACAAATCTAACTTTAGCCTACCTTATACAGTTTATAATGTATTTGCGCAGACACTATCAAATCCATGTCTTAATGTATAAAGACGTATATGGAACAAATTAGATCAATATATCTGAAATAAGTAATTGGTCTTTTGAAACTGAACTCATCAGTGGCTTTAATGCCGAATCTAATGTGCAAATAAAAGTTGTAACACTGAATGTAAAGCTTGTCGGTATTGTGTAAAAAACAAAAATGAATTTATATATGAGTTGATTATTTCTTTTGCTTTGTTTTGCTTTCTTTTGTTCTGGTTTGTTTTTTGTTGGTTTTTCTTTGAGAGTGTGCCCATCTACAATCCTATATTTTATATAGCACTGCAACCTAGATCAGGGAAATGAAAATATATCGGTTATCAAACCATTTACCAATTTTGGATTGAAAATTTATATTTATTATTTAAACTTTGATTTAATTTTCTTTCCTTTTTGTCCTCAGTAGTGTTTTAAAGTATCAATTCCTTTATGTTACAATGCGTTGCATTACTTAGAAAGCATATTTATACTAGCTCAGTCATATCAATCCAACCGCAAGCCTATTCGTCCAACTTTAAGCATAGCTGTCCAACCGCAAGCCTATCTATACAACTTCAAGCCTATATGTACAACCTCAAACCTATATGTTCAACCTCAGACCTATCTATACAACCTCAAGATTATTTGTACAACCTCAAGCCTATCTGTACAACCTCAAGCCTAATTGTACAACCGCAAGCCCATTTGTATAACTTCACTCCTATCTATACAACCTGAAGCCTATATGTACAACTTCAAGCCTATCTATACAGCCACAAACTTATATGTGCAGCCACAAGCCAGTTTGTACAACCTCAACCTATCTGCACAACCGCCAGCAGCACTGGGACACAACTTAATATGATAGCGCGATTTAGTCGTATTTGAATTATCCTCCTTGATAACTACAGATCCAGACACACACTTGAGACACTCATCTACTTCAGAACAAACGACACTATTTTAGTTTCTATAGTTAATCATTGGAAACATCCGAATATTTAACCCGTATATCAAGGCGTAGAAATATCATTGTTGCATGTTTTTGTGTTGAGAAAACCATATAATCCACATCTGGTTGGAAATTAGGTGTGCATAAAACATGCATCACCCATTTTGCACCTACGGAGATGTGTTTTCTTTCGTTACTATGATTCCAAAATAATCCAGTGCATAAACTAGCAATTATTATAAATGTTACAATTGAGAAACGTGTATTAGGCAATATAATGTGAGCTAGGATCTTAAAAACCTGAACCTTTTCGCATTTCTTCTGAATATCTAGAGCTAGCAAAATAATGAACGGTACGTTGTAGAATCACTACTCAAAAAATCTCATGTCGGTAATTTCAGTATAATTTTCTATAGGAAGAATTATTCATTTTATTTGATTTCAATAGATATGCTTACAATAGACAACACTATTTATATATTTTTACTTCTCATTATCGACCAGTAATTAACTTCCAAATTCGTATGTATTCTATATTGGCTAATTTCTATACTGGGTTGGACCTTCCGGCATATTTTCTCCTGTCGTTCACTTCTTCCGTTCATGATCATTTTTTACTCAGATATATATATATATATATATATATATATATATATATATATATATATATATATATATATATATATATATATATATATATATAGATAGATAGATAGATAGATAGATAGATAGATAGATAGATAGATAGATAGATAGATAGATAGATAGATAGATAGATAGATAGATAGATAGATAGATAGATAGATAGATAGATTTTAGAGATGCTAAAGACATCTTGTTCATTTTGTTTTCTTCAGGTTAGGATATGGGTGATTTGTCAAGCAGTTAGAAACACAAGACAACCTGAACAAACATGGACATGCTGCTTTTAAGCTGAAGTCCATCTAGTTAGTAGGTGTCATAGATGGAATTGGTACATACATGAAGTGTGTTTAGATTATTGTCTTTGAGTTTTACTGGATCTGTTATAGTTGTAAAGATAGACAAGGTTTAAGGATGGGCATAAACATATGTTGATGACACTGATGGTGAGACATAATGCTATCTGCACATTGATTTTGGAACCCTCGAATTAATTATGTTTTGATGGTATATAATTTCACATGAAAAGACGCGAAAAATCAAAGACTAGATCAGTCATCATATCAAACTGCAGGCACAAATAACGTCGATTCAGATATAACGGTACCAATTGTGCAATCCTCGGAAAAGCACAAAAGCGAGAATGGGCTTGGTCAATAGGGAACACTGGAATTAGAAATAAACAAAAATGTTGTTTCTGTCAAGCGTAATCAAAAGTTTGAGTAACTTGGCTATATGTTGTATAATCCTACTTCTTATCTAGATTGTGTTTTACAGTTTACGAGTGAAAAAAAAAACATTTGATACATATCAGTGAAAAAGTCTATCCCATAACACAAAAACTCTTACACCTGTCTATCTGTCGTAAGAACTATGCGGAACAAGATCTAGTCCTCGTCCTTTGGGGTACACGGTTTAGTCCTCGTCCTTTGGGGTACATGGTTTATTCTTCGTCCTTTGGGGTACACGGTTTAGTCTTCGTCCTTTGGGTTACACGATCTAGTCCTCGTCCTTTGGGGTACACGATATAGTCCTCGTCCTTTGGGGTACACGATTTAGTCCTCGTCCTTTGCTGTACACGATATAGTCCTCGTCCTTTAGGGTACACGATTTAGTCCTCATCCTTTGCTGTACACGATATAGTCCTCGCCCTTTGAGATACACGTTTTAGTCCTCGTCCTTTGAGGTACACGGTTTAGTCTTCGTCCTTTGGTTACACGATTTATTCATCGTCCTTTGGTGTACATGATATAGTCCTCGTCCTTTGGGGTACACGATTTAGTACTTATCCTTTGGGGTACACCGTTTAGTCCTCGTCCTTTGGGGTACACGGTTTAGTACTCGTCTTTTGGGGTATACAGTTTAGTTCTCGTCCTTTGGGGTACACGGTTTAGTCCTCATTCTTTGTGGTACACGGTTTAGTCCTCGTCCTTTGGGGTACACGGTTTAGTCCTTGTCCTTTGGGGTACACGGTTTAGTCCTCGTGAAACTGACAAACTAATGTTGATCTCTGTGATAGTGTGTGACATGCTTTCCAAAGTTGGGTAGCAAGTACCTTTATTCCCGCAAACGTTCACTCTGTGGTCTGTGGAGAAACAAAATGTACATGAAAGAGTCATGAAACAACGTGGTACAGTAACAGCAAAAATAGACCTTGAGCGTTACCGTTAACATAGACGGACTTTTAATGAACACATAAATATATAAACTAAAAAAATCACATTATCTTTGGATGGAGGCGGTCTATAAAGATGCATCTACCAAATATTAAGAATCATTGACTCCACGGATGCAGCACACGACTTGAGATACATGCAACAAAACCATTATTAAACGTAATGTACCACGTATGGTTGGTTTTTGGCACCTGTTCGACATTGTATATAAATGTCTTGAGTACTTATGTATAAAGAGTAAGCATATACAGTAATTCTAAAGAAGTATGTGATAAACCACGATAGACAAAACTATCCTTCCTGATTTTCATGTTATTAATACTCCGTCGGGGGTTTGAGAAAGGGGTACATTTACTGCTGAGATTCTTAATACAGTTTATAAAAATAAAGAAAAAAAATTTTGCGTCTCCTTTGTTGCACGAACAACACCACTGTCTTTCAAAAGCAATTGCTATGATGACAATGAAATCCACATAGATGCATTCTGTTGAACATGATATCTGCTGTGTGTTTCAGCATCCTCCTCTCAAAGAAAAAAGTTAAATAATATATACCATCAGTCTCTGTGCCATATATAGGGTCCTAATTTTAGGCAATAGGATATTTTATTATTTACTTTAAATAATTTATTTGCGAAAATGTTAATCCACTTTTGCATGATATGTATTATTAATATACGTATTTCACTGACTTAACTCCTTTACACAGTGTGTTTTTTTTTTCAAGAAAGATCCAAATTGACAGCACTTGTTTATGAAAACAATGAAATGTTTAGTATCAAATCTTATAATAGCCAAAACAATTTTTGCAGTTTTAAATACAAATGATTTAATACTTTCTCTGAGGAAGCTTAAAAATGCTTAAATGTGACAGAGGTGTTTGTCTTTTGGTGTTTTGTTTTATATTCTTGTTGTCCCAAACTTAAGCATATTAGTTTTAATTTCATATAGGACTAAAACAAATTGCATTGCTTTACATTATCTGATTTACATTATCACTTTTTCGCCTATATTTGTGATGCTTAAAAGGGAAGCAGTAATACAGGTGCCTTTGAATTGTCCTTGAAACGACGGGATCTGCCTCCATAAATTTATCTACGATAAGCGATCAAACTTTCTTTTCTCAATTTCCTCTTCTAAGCTTTGGTCTCTTAATTATGTTCTTATCAGCTGCATATCTCGTTTGCAAGCACACTTTCTTCTTCTTTTAGCTGAAAAATGTCACTTAAGTCCCTTGACTAAATTTAAATGATGTTAATTATGTTTAGATCATTTTTTTTTCTTTTATATTGCCTTTTCCAAACGTGATTCATATTGATGAAAGTGTATCCTTGTAATAGGATAACTCTTACCCATATACAGTTTTGTTCTGTCTGATAATCTAAGATCTCTCTCTCTCTCTCTCTCTCTCTCTCTCTCTCTCTCTCTCTCTCTCTCTCTCTCTCTCTCTCTCCGTATTTGGATGCATGGACACCATAATCATAAACGTAACTAGACTAACAGAAACATAGTAGTGTGACATGTATACGAAATAATAATTTGGACTAATGTCAGAAAAGACGCTTGACTTACTGGTATTCTGAGTATTTAGGTGACAATATGACTTTAGGGTCAACGCTCCGGTACAGATACTGGGAGACGGAAATCAAGGGTGCAAGGGACAGTTTTTGTGCACAAATTGAACGACGAATCTATCCACGTCCATTTGTGGGTAACTCTTCCTCCAGGCAGACTATTGTTATTACACTATGCACTTAAGGCAGAGCAATTGTGGGATGTGTATTTGCCTGACATCAATATCAAGAACAAAATCAACCTCCAATGCCATATTCACAAAGATATCCATATTTTTAAGTATTGAACAATAATATCTGAAATGTTACACTATTACCTTAAGATAACACATTTGACAGAGGTCAATTTATGAAACTATCCCCTACCACCAAACCACCAAGACAATTAAAATTCTACTCTGATACGCTTGGTCTGTATAACACCAAGAAATTTAAAATCTACTCTGATGCGGTTGGTCTGTATGACACCAAGAAATGTTTCCCTCACCGAGAAAAGCATTACCTGCATAGTGAAATATGTCTATCTGTTTGAAAAGGAAATGGTTGATCGAATATCGTTTTTGCTCGCAGCCGAGTCAAAACTTAAAACAATAAATGACCCTGATCTGCTATATCACAATGCTCCTGCAGATCATAGCATGTTTCTTGTTTCAATGCTTACTCCTAACAAAGCTTCACAGACCCAGATCTGCTGGCGGATTATGTGACGGCAGATCTGTGTCTGTTTACTTTGAAATTGGGCTTGGCTTATAAGCGAGTATAGATGGTAAGTTATAATGTGATTTAGTATGTATGCTTGATTCGGTTGATGTTATTTTAATATTGGGATTAGCAGACTACTGTGTGTTTAAGACCCTGTATCCAGAAGGGTGGAATTTTAAAATAAATTCCTTATTTCACATAGAAAAAAAAAGATTATGTCGTTTGGGCTTTTTAACCGAGGGTGGAAACCATTTAGAGTCGGTAACTGGAGGGTATTTTGTTAATATGTGTAGTATTTCGTTGGATCAATAACATAATTTAGCAGATTTATTATCTTAACAAAAAATATGTAATAACTTCATGTAAATAAAAAACATGTGCTTGGTAAATAATAATATCAGTAATTAGAGTACTTGTAGTTTGGTAAGGGAATGTGAAAATGCGGTAAATAGTACCAATGACTTTCTCAAACTTGTGCATGCAAATTATCTTTAAAATATGAGGCCCTGTTACGGATCACTCCCCACTCTCCGCCGTCTGCGTAGGTTCGAGTTACTACTTAAAATCATTTTAAACGTCAGCCACAACCCTCAATCACACAAAAACTTAAAAATACGACATGAATAGACATAATAATATTCAATCCCTAAAACCAGGCACTCACTAAAATGATTATTTCAAACATTTGCGATATGTCGTTCGTAATAGATTATTAAAAAACGATTTGTCAGATAGTTTCATGAAGATGCACTGTAATGGTATCACAAAAGCAGTCTTCTAACTCAACCTTCTAAAAATATTTATAGACGTACCTAACATATATTAAAGTAGATATTAGTGCCGATACATTTGGTCATATTTGTTTATAACTGCCACTTAATTAATTTCATTTAAATTTATTTCCTCTTAAATTAAATGCAATAACGAATTGGAACCTTATCAATACACTGTCGTTTTCTTCTGTAAGTCATCACTTGTGCTGGTACTATGCGTACAAATTGTTATAAAGACGGTGTACAGTTGACAGTCATCACTTGTACTGGTACTATGCATACAACTTGTTATAAAGACGGTGTACAGTTGAAAACAATTCTACAGCAAATTGTTCCCTGGGGAACTCAGTAAAATGGTCATCGTAAGCGGTTACCATGCAATCATCTGACTAAGCCTTGCAAACCCTTACTATACTTACTAAATAATAATTCACTAAAGAACCAATAATAACAAAGATTATTTGCTCGGTGAGTATAACGACAAAACGATAAAACAATAGAAACTATTCAGTCATCTATGCAAAATATCTTAAACAGTTCTCATATTTGCCGAGGAATCAGAAATGAAAGAATATATTGATTTTATTGAATTGTTCCCTGAAAAGAAAAAAAAAACTATACACATGTTTCATATAAATAATAATAACTCCATCATCATCAACATTTCCCAGACCTATTATATTCTTTATGGGAACAGTAATGGATAACAAGGTCTGCAAATCAAATTGTTACCTGATGGAACTTATATTCATAGAAAATGGTATACTACCGATATTGAACTAAATGTTCCAAAAGCTGCGACATTTACTATGGAAATCGTAACCCAGAACAGCATGTCAAATTCTTTATGGAGGAAAACCAGTGAAGACCCCACCAAAGTATTAGCAATGCTACACATTTACTCCAGCCAAAATGTGAAAGAACAGAAATGGAGAAAGACGTTCCTGATAAAACTTACGTACAATAAGTAACAAAGCATCATCAATTTTTTTTCTGTAAAACATCTAATAAATTTCGCGATGAGAATGGATAATAATGTCAAATTGATCCCCAGAGGAACTCTTGGTAAGGATTTATAAAGCAAGTAGTATCGAACACTCATCGACCAAAACTCTGCAAAACTAAATCATTTCCTGAGGGAAATGAATGAAGTAAATCAGATACATTTTCCAAGAGAAATATAATTTTACAAAAAAAGTAAATCAAATTGTTTTTCAGAAACTCTGTGAAATGCTCTTACAAAGCAATTTTATTGCAGTATTTAAACTCAATCTGTATATCCATACGAAGAAGCTATCTAACTCGGTATGGAATGAAACATGCTATATTACCTGAGGAATCATTAAAAGGCAGCAGTATATTAAAGTGTTTCCTGAGGAAATTCAGAAAAACGTTCAAATAGTAGCAGTAGTTATTTCCGTTGTAAAATTCAGATTTGAAACCCTACTAGACTTCCTGATGGATTAGTATATAGCATTTGTAGATCAAATATTTTCCATAGGAAACTAGGTCAAAATTCGTATAAAACACTAACCATGCCGCACGAATACTAACAAACCCATATCAGATTTCATTTCATATCGGAACAACAATAGGAAACTATATAAATCTTGTTTTTGCTCGAGTGAAATCTAATAATCACTACGCATGCAGTCAAGTGTCTGATTCTGAGTTATATATATATATATATATATATATATATATATATATATATATATATATATATATATATATATAAGCTTAGTATTTCTTGACGTAACGGGAATGAATAAACGGCTGCTTTCCAATGGACTCCATGAAAACGGCATGTGGATCTAGTATTGTTTAACGGCACTAGAGCGAAGTAGTGGCTACGTAGAAGCAATGTCATATAAAACTTTTCGTACGTGCACTGATTATAAGGTGAACAGTGCGACTAAAACAGGATCTTTCCCATTACCTGTAATCGATGACTACATTGATAAAATTGGAATGCAAAGTATGTCACCATTTGATCCTCTGATAGGATTTTAGCAAATTCCACTAACGGAAAGGGTTAAAGAAATTTGACATTCGTCACTCACTAATGCAACTTTAACAAAGAATTGAGTTCCGTGGTGCTTCTGTAATATTTCTAGGACATATCCTGGAACATGGACAAGTGCAACATATAAATGCTAAGGTCAAAACTATATCTGAATTCCTTTGCCTGTCAGCAAAAATCAACTGATGCGATTTTTAGGAATGGATGGATACTATCGAAAATGTTGTTCCATTATTTCTATAATTACTGAGCAAGAAAAAAATTACTTTTGACTGAAACCAGTTCTTACAGCTCCAAATTTCAGTCAATCATTTAAACTCTCTGTTGATGTGAGTGATGTTGGAGTAGGAGCAGTATTGATTCAAGAAGATAAAAATAATGTAGATAATCCAGTGTGCTATTTTTTTTCTAAAACATTAAAAAAGCAATCACGAAGGAATGTTTGGCTTTGATACTAGCATTAAAAAATTCTTAAGTTCACATTATTCCCGCTCGTTCTCCGATTGTTGTTGTTTAGTGATCACAACCCTTTTACTTTCATCGATAAGATGAAAAACAAAAATCAAAGATTATTAAGGTGGAGATTTTTGTTACAGGAATATAATTTGGAAATCAGACACATCAAGGGAGATGACAATTTAATAGCAGGTGCTCCCTTGTATAGAAATATTATTTCTTGCACACTTTGTATAATGCATATTAATTTTCCTTTTTTAATTTTTGAAAACTTATATATAATTAATATATGGCAAAAAGAAACATCTATTATATAAACCTTTCTTATTATTGTGTGGGGAAGTGTTACTGATATGTAATTTATTTATATGTTTGTTAGTTTTAAATTATTTTATTTTTTTTTCATTATATGCCATTTTAATGATATTTTTGCCTACTGCTTATGACTATTTTAAAGACATTCATTTCTCTTTGACCTAATAAAGAGCCAGTGTTTTGAAACATTGCATCTTTTGCTGACCTAGATTCAGAACCAGTGTCAGGTTTTGGGGTAAACAACCTTTTTATTATGCATTTCTAAAGTAAGAATCATTAACTTTTAGCAAAGGCTAAACTAGAGTACATGATAATTATTTATGTAACATTTCTACGTTGTTCTGTAGAGAGTTGGTCAAGTGACCCCCATTGGGGAATCTGTTGCGACACTTGTTAAATATTTGCATGACAACAGCTCTTTGTATCTACATCTACGTGGTTGATACATATTTGTATGTATCTCCACAACCACATCTACTAAAATAAACATGATCGTCAAGAAGAAACAAAAGATATGCCTGGTGAACTTAGTTGGACGAGGGTGTCCTCATATCAAACCATCATAGAAAATCGAGCGACCCGATGAGTAATTTTCTGCGCACCAACTTTCGAACAGTTGTTTCATCCATCCTATACCCAGTAATATATTCCGAACATGGTCCCCTCGGAACTACGCTTTTCGAAGTCATGTCTGTTATATACAAAATTCGTCTCCAATTAGTGTACTTAGTCCACTACCCGATGAAACTTTGACCATTATGCCTTTTCTGATAATGCATCTGACAATTCTTTATCTAATTGTTGGTCTTATTATTGTGTTTAAGTCATAAATGACTTCCACTTAGACGCGTTGAAGTGCACCAGAATCAATTGATGTTCTTTACGCGCGATTTTAGCGATAACATACAGCAATGCTGCAGTTTGAACTTTTGCGCGGTGCCCGTTCTTCTTTATATAACAATCCTCGACTCACGCACGTACATTTTTCTCTTCTGGACCAGGACGGGTATGTGTTGGACTTGCATGGGTAGACTCTGGCTATACAACTGTACAGTAATAACCGGTCTGACATTTAATTCATTCAGATCATATGGCCTGTTTATGATGTTCTGATCATCTGGCCTGTTTATGATGTTCGAAAAATCTGGCATGTTTATGATATTCGAATCATCTGGCATGATTGCGATGTTCAATTCATCTGGCCTGTTTATAATGTTGGAATCATCTGGCCTGTTTTTGATGTTCGAAAAATCTGGCATGTTTATGATGCTCGAATCATCTGGCATGTTTGCGATGTTCAGATCATCTGGTCTGTTTTTTGATGTTCAAATAATCTGGCCTGTTTATGATGTTCGAATCATCTGGCATGTTTGCGATGTGCAATTCATCTGGCCTGTTTATGATGTTAAGATCATACACAGCATATGCCCAACAGATCTGATCCTGGCGGCGGCAGCCACCCTGTTATGTTTTGCAACAATCCAAATTGCAACGGTGGATTCGTCCACTTTCACATATATTTGGGTCTGCATAGACCTTCGTATTGTTTTTTTTTTCGGGGCCAAACAAGTGTAATGTTTACCAAATAGGCAACGCCAGGGATGAAATTTGGCACTCCGGTGCAAAATCTACAATTTCATTCCTCACAATGGTCACAGACTCGAATTCTCGTGACATTCTGAATATTGTGATAAACATAGTTAAGAATAGAACATTTCATAAAAATGTCGACCAGCAAGAACAAGAACAATAAAAAAAAAACATTTTAGAATATTATTTTACTAAAAGGGTCTAATACATATTGGAATCATAACACAAAGAGTTATATTTTCTATTGATCAATTTAGATAGTATTTATTGTTTTAATTTGTTTTAATGAATATGTTCTACCACTATATGAATTCACAATCTTGAATCCTGACAAACCTTAAATTATGTAATAATAATGAGAATGATAAACATGCAACCATCGAATGTACTGAAATCACCATTGCACAAATTGTACTATATTCATTATTTCACATTTGATGAATTACATCAGTACAGAAATTCAGTGTCCTGTGTTGCGGTAAGCTAGCGATGTGTCTCAGATTTTGTACATTATATAAACTGAATTTTGAATTACATGTGATATGATTATGATCTTCAACGTAGCTTTAACAATTTTCAGTCATATCGCTACGATGTCTGCAGTGTGACAGTTTATGGAGATACCTAGCACTGGGACATCATCCCACATAGATGTAACATTAGACAATCATATTATCCCAACACAAGGCGACCAGTTCTAACACTAACCTCTTAATGCTGAGCGCAAAGCCAGGCAGCTGTCAATGCTTTTTTGTAAGTCTTTGGTATGACTCGACCATGGATAGAGCCGATCACCTCCTGCATCCGAGGCGGACGCTCTAACCACTAAGCCACCTGAGCGGTTTTGAATTACATATTTTCTCCTTAATTACACTGTTTGCAAAGGTCGATATAGATTCTAAGTTTGTGAATTTGTATGAACCTAGGTTATTTCTTTTCTTAGATTCATAGAACAAGGTGGTACTACGGCTTTATGAAATCGATAAATCAGTTGCTTCAGGCTTTACGAAATCTGCAGTTTTCCGGACATCGTAATTTCCGAGCTCAAAGAATATTGACGTATTTTGCTTAATCAGAAAGTAGCAATGAACCAAAATCATGAAATACTGACAGTTGCTGCAACTAAAGACGAAAATATGTCATTTAATTTCACGATGAAAGTCATTAAATTTTGGTCGATTTTTCAATTGCAATTGCGAATTTAGAAAGGATAACTTCATGGCTCCAAATAACAATCACCAAGAACTAGCTACCAATCAACTAACAAACTGTTGTTGATTCAGCATTCCAAAGGACCGCTGCCCACCCCCTAACCTGATCCTGTTGAATTTATTGCGTATTAAAGTTATGAATCAACTGGACTATAAATGGCTTAAGTGGTTAGAACGTCCATCTCTAGTGCAAGAGGTCATGGGTTCGAACTCCGGCCGAATTATACCAAAGGCTTAAAAAATGGTACTAGCACTGCCTTGCTTGGCGCTCAGCACTGAGAGGTTAGTGTTAGGACTGGTCCCCCTGGTGTAGGGATAACGTGATTGGTGACGTGACATGATGATACATGTCTGCATAGATGACATTTTTGAGTCACAGAAAATGATATGATAGAGACGAACACATGGATTACTGACATAAAAGCTGAAATAGCTTGTGGCAATGCAGACTTGGATAAAGTTTACGAACGCAGCTCTGCGATGGTGAATTCGTCGTTTTAAAAGTTTTGCAAATATATGAAAGACAAAAGACGTTCTGGAAGACGTCAATTGGTCAGTGCAAAGTGGCCTCTGTAAAAGGAGCAACTGATAAAGTTGCTCGATACACAGTGAAAAATAAATCTTTTTATCACAAACATTAAATTCTTCAGCAATTTTCGTTATTTTAAGAAATCAATTGAAAATCGAAAGGGATTATGTCAATTGGTTCCTTCGTTTGTTTTTGGTTTTGTTTTTTCACTTCTTATCTAAAACGGATTCAGGTTGAAATCACCAAACAGCTACCCGCCAAAAGAGTGACCAGATACATATACATGATATTGTCACAGGTGAAAAACGGGGATTTACGTTCTGACTCGATAGAAAATGATAAAGTCTGTAAAACTGCAAGACCAAATCGTTCAACGTAGTCTGACTATCAAGAGATATTTGTTTTTTTTTTCGATGCAAATATCCTAGTCTTTCAGATTCATGTGATTCTATCAATGACACTGGACATTTTTATGCCTCAACAGGCTTGGCAAACGACGTGGAGCACTACCCAATAACCCAGCCGCTTGCACGTACCAGAGATATTCATATACTCCATGACAACGTACCGACGTATAAATCCACCGTCATGAGAGACTTCTTGAAGTAGTATAGCATCCAAAGTTTGCCATATTATCCATGCCACCCGTTATATGACCAGATATAGTCATATCCTCCATGCCACCCGATATATGACCAGATATAGTCATATCCCCCATGACACACATTATATGACCAGATATAGTCATATCCTCCATGCCACCCGTTATATGACCAGATAAAACCATATCCTCCATGCCACCCGTTATATGACCAGATATAGTCATATACTCCATGCCACACATTATATGACCAGATATAGTCATATCCTCCATGCCACCCGTTATATGACCAGATATAGTCATATCCTCCATGCCAACCGTTATATGACCAGATATAGCCATATTCAGTCGACTACTGAGATGGATATTGGCTGATCATTAGTCAGACAATCTGTAGGCACAGCAGCTGTTTGTGTCCGTGTTCCGAACAAATCACACCTCACACTGACTAACAACAATTTTGTAGTAATGGCTGAAAATATTATAACGGGTGTCCGTGCAACATTAGTATAGATCCAAAAGAGTTCTGGCCGAATCTCGTAATAAAAGATTCGCTGAAGGGCAGATCATTTGGAAGCGGTTAGAAGAACACTTTTAAAGTGTATTAACAAAATGTCATAAAGTAAATACAAGTTGCCGTCTAATAAATAGAAAATCAGATTGTGAAAGTATGTACATGTACGTGGGGAGTTCTTTGAGATGTTTCACTGTCGTACTGTGCACTAATAAAGAACTTTGTTCTACAGCGATTATCTGTTTAGAAATTGTTAAACACTCCTCATACAAACAATGCCAATTAGATTTTACCTTCATATCATTGCTATTAATGTAATGATACATTGGTTTCTGTAATATAAGTACATTTCGAAAATGTTGAGAGGTATCTTCTATTGTTTTCCTCGTTATCCTTGTTATTATGTAGTCATACATACATACATACATACATACATACATACATACATACATACATACATACATACATACATACATACATACATACATACATACATACATACATACATATGCATACATACATACATACATACATACATACATACATACATACATACATACATACATACATAGATACATACATACATACATACATACATACATACATACATACATACATACATACATACATACATACATACATACATACATACATACATACATACATACATACATATGCATACATACATACATACATACATATATACATACATACATACATACATACATACATACATACATACATACATACATACATACATACATACATACATACATACATACATACATACATACATACATACATACATACATACATACATACATACATACATACATACATACATACATACATACATACATACATACATACATACTCTCTAGTTTGTTCAATTTTGATTATTAATAGATTTAGTACGTCCACATCTCGTCTCTCAGCGGATAAAAGATATAAGGAATGCTATACTCGCTATTTCTGAGAAAATAAATCATATTTCTATCGATTTCATGCAGGTATATATCGACGAAAGGTCGTTAAAGTTTGCTAGGCCGGCTAGTAAGCGACCATTCTATGCCGACCTCAAATGGTGTTGGCGAATTCCAACTTTTCGATAGGGAACGAACTTTGACTCTACACCCCAACATAAATGTCCAAATATCAAAAAAGGGTTGTCAAGAGACACACACACACACACACACATACATACATATATATATATATATATATATATATATATATATATATATATATATATATATATATATATATATATATAGAGAGAGAGAGAGAGAGAGAGAGAGAGAGAGAGAGAGAGAGAGAGAGAGAGAGAGAGAGAGAGAGAGAGAGAGAGAGAGAGCACACACAATTTTTGTTACCCAAAATCCTACCAAGATATCCCCCGTAGCCAGACCCCGCTGAACCCCACCCGGATATCACCTCTAAACGTGTCCTGTCGTAAGGCCGATTAGTCCGATTTGGAGTAAAAGTAATTCTAAAACGATGGAAGAAATGTGTAAGTTCAATATCATATCAAACTAGTTTAAAAGTGGATTTCTAAATGTTGTACTCACAGGAGACACCGTGCGTTAGTCGCAGGGTGACCCCGTCAAAGTGGTCCAAATCGGGCCCTTCGCATGTTAAAACCTGGCCAACATCCGTAAAATTTACGCGCTGACCACTACATGTTTGCCCACCTCACCCACCCTTTCCCCGAAATTAGTTCTGCGAACGTAACTGTATCGATGTACCTTACTATTAAGACAGTTCGAAGTTTAGAAATGAAAACTTGTATTGGACTGTATAATTGTCTTCCTGTGATACACATTAATGTGTGGCCAGGAATTCTAATACGGCGCACTCTTTTTCTTTCTTTACGCCTCAGACCACAAGAAACGACCTGGAATAGTGAGCAAAATCAGTGTCTTCACCTCAAGAAATCTAACCGATTCCTATCTCCCTTGGCTTACCTCTCCTATTTCTCATTTTCGATAATTGTGTTGGAGTTAGATAAAGCACTTCCAATTAGTGACCTCTCTACTTGACCCGGGCCATATTTTACGATCAGGTCGTTGTTAAAATCTATTCAAGAGTAGCCAGTCACGAGTAGCCTCCCTTGATATATTGAAGCCTATTGACTACTCAAAATCCGCGCCTCGTTTTGAACTCGTTCACCAGCTGGCGTCTGCTTCTGTTCATAGGATTTTGGATTGCGCTTGTGACAAGGATGGCTGAAGCGACAGAGGGACAGAGTAAGTATATACATATTGTTACATTTCACCAAAATGGCTAAACAAAATTAGTAGTATATTTGCAATACAAACATTTCAATTGTGAAAATTTTAGTGCTTGTCTAAAATCATTTCTCTTAATCGTGCTTCGTTCTTTTATAGCAGACAAACATCGACGTATTTCTGACTCATTCTTGTTCTGCAAGCGGTGAATGAAATTTTGAACAAGCCATGCAGCTTTTGATTAATTATGTATGTTCAGCGGTTTTCAAGAACCTCTTAATGTCTTAAATATTTTTAATTTTTTTCCGTGCAATGGAAATTTAGTATCCTGCAACAGTTTTTTTTTGTCGCTCTAATAATGTAGTAAACTTACATATTCGGTTTTAGTGAGCGCCGAATAATCATGTACGTTTTCATATTTTTTTCACAACTTGACCACAGATGTCACGTTGAAAGATGCATGTACTTGACCATCACTCTAAATCAACAATACAAATGACCACTTAGGTCATAAAATAATATTCGAGCGCTACTCATCCACGAGCAGTTAATCAAATGCAGACAAGTTCTTTTCATCTGATTTAAACTGACAACAGCAGGCAAATCTTTTGTGTTATGTGTGCTTTATTGGCGGCATTGTTGTCATAAGAGATGTTGATGAATTGACCAGGTCAGAAGAGGTAAATTACTGAGGTCACTGGAGATGTTAAGTGCACCTCGCTTCGCGAATGTAAGAGCACCTCGCTTGATTTACTTTCAACCAACACATTTGACAACTCGGAGTCGTTTCGGTGTACGGCGCCTAGAGAAAAATAAATGTGTCAGTTCTGATATAAATAAAAATCACACAGCTATCAATAACTCAGATCGTTAGGCATGTGTACATGTTATGGTGTGCATTTGAAAAGCACATCAGTACATGGTTTGGCTGGGAAAGAAGTATAAAGATATATTGACATGTTTCGGTTTTGTTTAGGAATACATTATTTATCATTGTTAGACATCATCACTTCTGTGGATGACAGATTCTTTTCATATGCCTCTTTTCCTGTATTAATCACCAATTTGGCTTAGTGAGAAGTCTCTGTGGTTCATTTTATATATTTCCTGTTTTAAATACAATAGATGTAATAATGGGTATGGGTTTTTTTTAATCTTTAGGTTGGCATGTTGAATAGCAAAACATCCAACGTCATAATATACAAGGCCAGACTCCCATTGTTAAACATCAAGCAGTAGCGCTGTGCAATAATGATTATTCCGTTATAGATATAAAGGGAGAATTCAACGCCATTAGCAGTATAGTCGTTATCACCATTGTTATCAATTAATCATCATTACCATAATTATTGTCATTATTATCGACAAACCAACCACGGCCACGACAAACCAACCACGGCCATCATAGTTGCATTTACAAGGCCAATTTTCTGTACTAACACCTTTTTTTATTTATCTTAGTGTATATAAGACTTATGCGTAGCAAGGTCTAAAGACACTGTCCGCTGCAAACGCCCCTGTGACGCAATACATACTGATGGTCAAGGTAATAAGTTGTCTTTTGTCCTGATGTGTGATTCATTGTTTAACGAATAACAGTGATTTCTGGGTCTAATGTAATGTGCCGCGCTGCTAGCCCGGCTGCCCGAGCGTAGTTGAATCATTCGGTGCCCAGTGAGTCACGGCGCCGCCAATCAATAATGGTAACTTCTCGTTTTCGCAGCGACGGCAGCTGCGTGCAGATGATGCATAACTCGCCCTGATGGGATGGGTTATTCCGATATAAAGATGAGAGAACAAGTAAACAAATGTAAAACAAATTTTAACGATATACTTTAGTTCGGCTTAAACCATTAGAGACCTTTCGCTAATAGACAAAGGAACCGGATTATCCCAATATGAAATTAGAAAAGCAGATGTTATTTTCGGATTAGAATACTTTGTTGTAATTTGTTTGCCACAGACAATTAAAAAAGTGTTGAAAGTTCAATTTTTTTTAATAACTTGAAAATTATCATTAGCAAGATCTATACATGGGGTTAGCAATACTGTATGCCAGATATGAAAACATTACTCTACTGGTCCTTGTATATTCCATATCAAATAGAGCAGTGGTCCCCAACCTTTTAGTCGCCAGGACCGGTCAACGTTTGATAATTTTACTGCGGCCCGCTGAGAGGATGGGGGGGACGTTGATTGTTTATATTTTAGATTGTTCTGATTTAATAATTTTAATTTAATTATATTTAAACATGCCTTCAAAATAAAATACAATTACACCAAAATGAATATAAAGAAATATAAATATAAATATAAATGAATATAAAGTGAATATAAACCCAAGAGAAATACACAACAGTAAATAAAATGGAAATAATTTAATGTACCTTGGGCGGCCCCGTACCATTTGATCCACGTACCGGTCCGTGGCCCGGGGGTTGGAGACCACTGAATTAGAGGACTGCACTAAGTAGCTGCTTTTTCTATGGGTTTTGTTTTGCATTTTTGCGCGAGGGAGGGAGTCAAATGGAACTCAATACATTCATTTTGCTCAAAAATCCACAGTGTTACATATTCTGAAACACATTTGTATTTATGTTGAATGCAATGCGAAACATAAAATTGTGTACATAATATGCACATTAATTACTTAAATGTCATGTATTGAAATAACAAGTCGAGAGTAGTTGTTATCATTCTCCTACTCGACTAAGACGCACGAAACTGAATATTTGCGAGATTTCGAGAACGTGAAAGGACGAGATTACAATATTATTTTTAATTCCAGAATATATTGAACATCTACTTTTGATCTCGAACACGATACATGAAGATGGAGTAAATGATTATATTAAAATATTACTATAATTAACAATTTGAACAGTTTCTGTACCGCTTAATATCGCAATTTTATTGTAGAGATAGGTGATTGTGATTACAATCCAGGGCTTAACATATTTACTGCACACGAGTTTTGATTTTTAAAGATTAAATGTACATAACAGTTTACGATACGGAGCTATTTCAGCCGGTGCGTATGATTGTCGTCCTTAAGTATACTGCATAGTTATTTTTATTTACCCAAAAAGAGGGACATATTAAGAAAAAAAAATATAAAGACAAGGGTCTTATCAGTTAAAACAGAAATGCCAAAGTCAGGAATGGCATTCAAAATTTAACCCAGTTAACACTCTACAAGCCATAATGATTTCAACAATGAAGTCTAATTTCTTACGGGAAATTATATCTACCAACCAAAAGAAGTTTCAGAGATATACGAGTTCCTGGGATCTTTAAACAATGAAAACTGCCATATGCTTTCATTCAAATATGTTATCGCTGTCTTATCCAAGTTTCGTTTCACTAAGAACGAGACCTCCTGACAAACTTGTTCTGCTGATGAAATCCATTTCTCCATGATGTCATATCAGATTCTAGAACGAAAAACAAGACAAGATTGCCGTGAATGGCTCGTACTTCAGCCTCTTCTACGATGGCAGAACATGCAGGCTTCAGCCTTGGGTGAATATTAAATTAGACATGACATTCCTTTTGACCTGACCTGACATTCCTTCTGTTCGTACATCCTTCTGTCTTTCCATCTTTCCGTTCCTGCATCAAACCCACTTTCATTTCAGAACACCCCTTTAATTATAGTCGAATTTCAAATAAAGTTATGCAACTTGATAATGACGAATTCGTGGACGAGTTCGATTTTCGGTCGTTTACGTCTTAGGTGAATATAGGTATAGTATCCGATTGTCAGACCTACTAACTTTCATTTCTCCCCAGTAACTCCCGTAATTATTGTTTTGATTTGAAAAGAGTATAATTGCTATTGTTATGTGTCACGAGTTATCTGAATTACAGTCTTTCTGATTGTCAGATACACCCACTTTCGTTTCCACAAATAAATGTAAATGCTTCCTTAAGTATTAAGATAAAATAAGAATTCTTTATTTCAGACTGCATAGTCCATACATCTAAATTCAAATACGTATATAGAGTAAAACATTGTAAACATAAAAGAACATATATATCATATGTACAAGTATGCAGTACATTTACAACAATTATTTGCGCCCTGCATTGTTAAAAAATAAATTTAAGTGGCACATTTAAATAGTAATTTGCTCCATCTACTAACAATATGAGAATTTAAATGAATATCATAGTTCCAAAGTTATTTTGGATTACTGGATTTTTACCAATTTTACTATGCAGTTTCATGTTGATGAGACCTTGACCGAGTTCGAATGTTGTCCTTGTACGTCATGTTCACATCCGTCAGTCTTCGAGAGACGATGGTGTAGCTCCCTGTTTTGGTGCCTTATCTGCACCGTCGCCAGTGGCTGAAGAGTCCAACCCTTGCGTGACAATCTTTGTTGCACTTGCTGCAGGTGAATATTGATTCTTGTTGAGGCTGTTATTGTTTCGCCTTCCTCTCAGCTCTCTTTGTAGCGAGGTTTGCTTTTATCCCTTCCTCGGCTTTCTGAATGCCTTGTCTCACAGCAAGTCGCCACTCGTAGCGGTTTTTAGCACAGCTCTCCCAGTTGTTGACGCTGATGTTGACCATTTTCATGTCCTTCTTGCAGACGTCTTTGTATCACAGTCGTGGCCGTCCAGTCGGTCGTGCGCCTTCTGCTAGCTCGCCGTATAACAGGTCCTTGGGAATGCGGCATTGTATCCATTCTCTTGACGTGGCCAAGCCATCAAAGGCGCATGTCACTGAGGATGGTGGTCATGCTATTCATGCTGGCCCGTTCCAGAACCTCCGTGTTGGGTACTTTGTCCTGCCACTAGATGCGCAGAATGCGCTGCAGGCATATACGTCATATAACAGAGTTAAAGCCTGATTGTCAAAACCCTCACTTTCTTATGTGCACAATAGAAGCCTTGATTATTTCTTGATTTCAACCAAATTCGGGGGCTGCTTGACAATGATGAACCCCTTGGACGAATTTGATTGTCGGTCTTCTGCATCAACGTTTAGGGGTGTTTAGCCCATTATTTCCAATCCACCCTCTTTCATTTCTGCATAATAAATCCCTTAGTTATATTCAATATAGACCAATTTCGTACGCAGCTTCATTTTATGAGACCTTGGATCAGTTATACTTTCACAATTATGTATCATTTAGCAGAGATATAGCCCTTGATTGTCGGAGCCATCCACCTTCGCTTTCGCACCAAAATCCTCCATGAATTATATTATTGGACTTAAATCAAATTTCATTTTTAGGATGTCTTGGCGAAGTCTAATGATCAGATTTCTGTATCATCATTTAGCAGACTAAACGTCCCTTCTTAAAGGAACCACCCACCTTTTTGTACAAATAATTGGATTTCAACTAAATTTGGCAGACTGCTAGATTTATAGCCTCGAAATGTTGACACCATTCACTTTTATTTACACGCAATAAGCAGCTAGTTATAACTGGATTGAAATCAAATTTGATAATGCAGCTTGATATTCATGAGACTTCGTTCAAATTGAATTGTAGACCTTCTGTGCCTTTAAAATGTTGTCCCTTATTGTCTGCCCCACGCACTTTCCAGTCTGCACAATGACTCCATCATTGGATTTTTAACAATCTTATTAAGCATTCGGTATTAGTGAGGATTCGCAATGTTTTCCTTTATTAGTATTGTGTATCAGAGATCCAGTGCCGGATTTGGGACAAATGAGGCCCTGTGCTAGTTACGTTATAAGGATCCTTACTTGGGCCTTGAAGGAGGTAGGCCCAGTAGGCCTACATAGGTAGTCAGACATATATAATCAGGAAATTTAGGAGTTGTTAAAATAGCCACAGACGTTTGAAAAATTCATCGTAATTTCTTTTTTGACCAAGAAGATGGACCCCCTCGTCAACAGGGGCCCTGTGCTTAAGCACACCTAAGCACAATGGTTAAACCGGTACTGCAGAGATCCCTAAACTTTTAATTTAACCCCCATTTCTGACACTAAGGTTTGATTTTCATTCAGTTTGACCTCGCCTTTATTTTCACTCGCAATATTGCACTCCTGGAGGAAACACTGACTCATCTGATTTTCAATATCATTGTTGCTTAGATACATTTTCAGCATGTAATACTGTCTTTAAGCAGAGTTGTGCCCCTGACAATTGTCCTTCTAACCGATCATTCTAATCATTTTTTAGTATATGTTGATGACACATTTCCTTAGTTTGGGTTTTCAGCGTTTACTCTCCATCATCATTTAGCAGAGCTGTGGCCACCGATTATTGAACTAGCCCAATATTGTGCTCACACAATTAATTATTCCCATAATTATTATATAGTTTAAAGAAAATTGTACATACAGATCTGTATAGATAAAATAAGTATAATCAGAAGTTGGTTAACAGTTTCCTATATAAATATTTAGTGGAGTTATTGCTGCTAATGCTTAGACCTACATGTGGTATCCACTTTTTTGATGAGATCACACCAGAGTTCTAAGTCGTTGTCTATGTAGCTTCCTTTACAAATTTATTTATCTCATTTACCTTTCTGCCATTGTCACCGAGTTCTTTCCTGTAGAAAGTTACTCTCCACAGTTTACTATGGAAACGACAGACATTAGTTCCTGGAGGATGTTTGTTTCCTGTCAAAATGTTGCGAAATTGAGAAATCTGTAGAAAGAGAAGTGAGAGTAATAAGAATATAGACGTCACGTGTTTATTTCAGACATTATCGATCTCTGCAATGGAAAGAAATGCAGTACCGTTTGGGGCTGCTGCAAGTGTAATGATTGGTACAAAGGTAGATTGTTTCACAAAGTATAAATGTATATCTATTCCGTAATGTGACCAACGTGTGTTCGTGTATGGTTGCTGTTCATTGTCTTTTCTTAAGGACCGTTTTATCTCTTGGGTCATCTAACCATATCACGCTGATTGGATCCTACCTGTGTTATCACAAATTGAAATCCTATCACAATCAGATACAAAATACCCAGACTTGTGACTTCATCGGTATATTGTGACGTTTGCCGGATGGTACCTTGTTCCATCATCAGTGCTGTGCTGCACTGCTGGAAATTAATATAATCTGTCATTTTCTATACGCAAATGACAAATCATCCCATTCTGCACCAAGCCATTGTAAGTGGAGAGAAACTGCCAGATTGTGCCATTCAGTCATCAAGGTGTATGGCTTTCTGCAGGTGACATTTTTACCACCAAATGGACAGTGATTTATCCTTCCCGGTGAAGGTAATCAACGGTGATGTGTATTATAATACATTTGAATGGATTTATTTTGCAACATCTCTTCTTTTTTAAAAAAAAAAAGTTTTATTTAGTGAGTTTATGTTTAAAAATAATTTTGAGAAATTTTGTGCCTAGAATAAACCGTCTCTATTAAGTTTGCATAATATCACTTCTTGTGATTTGCAACATGATGTCATTTGTAAATGCACTGAAGACCACTGAATTTTTTCCAAAGTTCTTTTCTTATGATCGGTTAGAAGGACAATTGTCAGGGGCACAACTCTGCTTAAAGACAGTATTACATGACAGAAACACATGAGTGTGTTGCGATTGAACTTTGAAAAAGTTTTTCTTTATTTGCCTTCCTTCAGCTCTTCATAATGTATTTAATTTTATTCAGCCATCGCTAGAATAACAAATTAAATACGACATACACACAATTATAAGAAGGTTCATTACTCATAAGGTATATTCGTATGTCAGCAGCATGGAAAAGAATACACATTCAAATATGACTTTAACAAATACTTGCATTTACAAGGCCAATTTTCTGTACTAACACCTTTTTTATTTATCTTAGTGTATATAACACTTATGCGTAGCAAAAGGTCTAAAGACTCTGTCCGCTGCAAACGCCCCTGTGACGTAATACATACTGATGGCAAATTTCTCTAGGTACTTTTCTACGATAATGTTAACCGTGAATATTTGACGCAGTGCACATTGATATATTGGCATTTCAGCCTTCGTCTTTATTATATTTGCTGACACAGGCAGCGGAAACTATCAATTTTTATGCACGTTAGGTACATTTCGGTTTCGAATTTCAGCTTGTCCAGTTAATCAAACAACGACTTTGGACACTGGCATTTATCAGGAACCTTTCCTCAGCTTGTCCAGTTAATCAAACAACGACTTTGGACACTGGCATTTATCAGGAACCTTTATTCATAGCCAACTCTTGAAAGCGAGTTCGTACAAGTTGAGGACATTTGTTGTAGTTACAAGGAACAAACTCGTACAAGTTGAGGACATTTGTTGTAGTTGCAAGTAACAAACTCGTACAGGTTGAGGACATGTGTTGTAGTTACAAGGAACAAACTTCTACAAGTTGAGGACATGTGTTGTAGTTACAAGGAACAAACACGTACAAGTTGAGGACATTTGTTGTAGTTACAAGGAACAAACTAAAATTTATAATTATTTTATGTGTTCATTATGCTGTTTTCTCTCTTGCTTGTTAAGAATTTTCAGGAATCTGTTCCACTACTCTCTGCACGTAACTATATATGATGGAAAGTATGATGATTGCTTTAATCCATCGAGAAAAGGGGGACTATTCTAAGTCAACGCATTGGTGAAACCAGTCAATACCAAATAATGTAAACTTGGACGGGCACATACATATCTATAAGACTACGATCTTTTTCTATAACGCTATATATATATATATATATATATATATATATATATATATATATATATATATATATATATATATATATATTACAGGTATTATGTATCATTTCATACGTACGTGACATACATGTATCAGGATCTAAGGAATGACGCCTAGTTTGCACTGATTGAAAGCGATATCATTAAGAATTGGCTTAACGAACTTCATGGACAACACGCTAACAACTTTGGACGCAATGGTTCAAATTAATTTGAATTCATTAAATGTTTCTTTATTTGGGTTTAGCCAACTGGTTTGCACAATGCATTGTGTTGCTTGAGCGCTGTGTTTCACCTCAAATAAACCGATGCATGTGACACCAGTCTGTCGAAAGTGTACCAGCCGCTACAAAGTGTTATGAAGTTATGGGTAATTTACAACATAAAATTGATGCAAGAGAAATACCATATTCATCTCGGTCTATTTCTCCATTAACAATTTTGTTTATAGTCAGATCATTCTGTATTCTGCATGTCGCGTAGATCCAATATATTTCTTATGAAGTTCTTGTATATCTTTTCAGAACGTGCAAATACTTAAGTCATTTACGCTTGAAAATAGATACAAGGGGGACTATTCTAAGTCAACGCATTCAGAACATAATAAGCTCTCTATACGATGATAGATTCAACCAATGGCAAATGGACCCACGATTCATCCGTTGTCATATTTGACTTTTCAAAATTTAGGCTGAAGCATGCTAACCTTTATTTTTTATCTTAATAAATTTCTAAAATTATTTCTATAATCTGCAATTTGAATTATTGTTGAAACAACTAGCCATGTAACACTAATATTTAGGTCAATGAATGATCGATTATAAATACTTCTTCCCTCTTTCCATCCACCCATCGAGTTATTGCTGTAAAGCATATTTTGTAATGAGGAACTATCACATCATATTTTATACTTGACATTTAGTAATGTTTTCAACAGCATATCAAGGCTAAACATGTATTTGCTTTTGTGTATGACATATATTGCTTTTGCTACAACGTTTTTCTGCTGATAATGTTTAAAACAAAGTGTGGGTGGTTTTTTTATTAAAACCAAATACGTGTTTTTGCCTTGAGTTGTTTGTGTGAAAATGTGATTAATTAAACAAGTTGATTTGTTGTTTCAATCAGTTGTTTTTGGAAAGTGTGAGCACAGAAAAGAATTCAAAGACAAGTGTTAAAAGCACTATAAAAGGTATTTTTCTTGCTTGTATTTGTAAAACTTACATGTAAATTTAAGGCAGAAGTACTGTCCCATTATTATTGAAATCCTGATCCGCTGTATCATATTGTACCTGCGGTTTAGGTCAAATGTTTTGGTTCTACTAATTACTCCTAACACACTTTTCAGAACCAGATTTGCCAGCGCATGATGCGACATTAGATCTGTGCATGTGCAGTTTGTAGTCGGACTCGTCGTATTAGTGGGTATATACAGTATATGTTTGTTTGTTGTTTTGGTTTAACGCTACTTCTCAACGCAAAATAGGCCGCAAAAGGCGGCCAGTATAATTGGTGGAGCAAGAACCCGGGAAAACGCCAGTATGAACCACCGACCCATGGAAAACTAGCGATGTTTTCTCATATACCTACATTGGCCGCGTCTGAGGCACGAACCCACGCGGATGGAGGTGAGATGTTAATGATCGGTAAAGTATACTGCTGTGGACAACTCAGCTACCCAAGCAGGGCGTTAGAGAGCGATCAGGGGCCCTTGTGTAAGAAACACCCTGGCTTATCCTAGTTCTTGTTTAAACAAATTTTTTCTTTAAAAAAACTAAAACGTGTTGTTGGGCCCGCCCCACCCACACTACATCACCCCACCCTCTCCTTATGGGCCTTGGGCCCAAAATATATATCCGTGAATGCCCCCGCTCCCATTATACGTTATTAGCACGAGATATTGTCAGTTGGTTGTTTAACAGTTTAACATAATAAGCAAATTTGAATACGTATATGTCTGTCTCGTTGCCTGTATGTTTGACTATATTTCCATTATTATGTCTGTGTGTATGTTTGTATTCCTGCTTATGGTTAGAGCGTCCGCCTCGGATGCGGGAGGTCGTGGGTTCTATCCCCGGTCGAGTCATACCAAAGACTTACAAAAATGGTACTAACAGCTGCCTCGCTTGACGCTCAGCATTAAGAGGTTAGTGTTAGGACTGGTCGGCCTGGTGTCAGGATATTGTGACTTGGTGGGGCATCATGCTACATGTAGGCGGCATGATGCCCCAATGCTAGACATCACTATAAACTGCCACACTACTGACATCGTAGCGATATGAAAAATTGCTAAAGCTACGTTAAAAATCATAATCACATCACATACTTATGTATGCATTGCATGCTTATGTGTGTATCATTATGTACCCACCACTCTGTATGGTATCTAAAATTAATTCAGGATGTGGACGTACGGACGGACGAATACACAAGAGGACAACGGAAATGATCATTCGGTTCAGCTTAGTCCAAGGCGGGCAGGGCAAAGATAAGAGCAAGTGTTTGTTTTTTTTAACGATGATTCATAACGACAATCTAGCATCCAAACTTTGTTAAACATGGTTCCAGCTCCTGCAAAAAAAAAAGCATCACATATAACTTACATGGAAATTCTTCTTTGTAGGCGTCACATGTAACTTGCATGGAAATTCTTATGGAGGACATCACACATAACTTATATGGGAATTTTTATGGAAGGCGTCACATACAACTTACATGTAAATTCCTATGTTAGAGAGCACCTACAACTTACATGAAAATTCCTATGATAGACATCGCACATAAATTTTTCTATGGAAAACATCACACAGAAATTAATGTGGAAGACATCACATACACCTTACATAGAAATTAATATGGAAAACAGCAAATACAACTTACAAATGAAAGCTGAATCAAAAGTAGGTATGTGATTGGTTTGATCTCTCTCTCTCTCTCTCTCTCTCTCTCTCTCTCTCTCTCTCTCTCTCTCTCTCTCTCTCTCCTTCTTCTTCTTCTTCTTCTTCTTCTTCTTCTTCTTCTTCTTCTTCTTCTTCTTCTTCTTTACATACTCAGTAGTGGCCAGATTTATCCAGTTGTAAATATGAAACATGTTGAGTAACTAAAAGCCAGTTCTTGCTATTATTGGACATTTGGATACATGCTAAACAAATCTGACAGTGAGCTCACAGCAAAAGTATATCAAAGGCTGCCTGTTACAAGCAGATCTGACTTGAGTAGAACATGCTCATGGAAAAATCTCTATTTTTCCTTAACGTTGATCACCTCACTCGTTACGGAACATCTTAGTGATAAAGTGCAGACTGCAGTTCATTCAGAAATATAGTCCGTATTGTATTCGTTTGAAAACTATACATCCATTCTAGTTGCAATACAGTTCCAATGGACGTACGGTTTTCATCCATCCACTTTCCTACAGATTAGTGTGGAAAATATTTTAAAGAATTATGTTAAAATATAATAGAGAAAATGTGTTTTCATACGCGTTGAGAGATATTAAAAGGTATTCCTCCTCTTATTTGTAGAAATAAGTAGTACTTATATCCAATATATTATTGACAAAAATTAATTTTCTTGAGGTTAAAGAAAGAAAATCGTCGTTTGGTTAACGTCTTTTCTTGATAAACATAGGATTAACAATAGTTAACTTTTATTGTGACTTTGGTATCTTACATCTGTTCTTTAAGACCCCTCCCCCACCAGCATTTCGTTCTGGCAAACAAAATCTAACATCTGTTCACACAGCTCAACAAGACGAGCAAATATTAAACACCAGTTTAATATATGCTTGTGTATATGTTTGTGTCTTAGTTTTTACCGTAAAATCTATGAAGGGACTGACAATTGGCATATCTTAGCGTTTATCGTTAGAAATATATATGGGATTGATAATAGATATGCTTTAGTGTTTACAGTAAGAACTACGAAAGAGATTGACCATAGGCATGCAAATGTAACATCATATAAACAACTAGCATATATGCATACACATGTTCCCTTTAATGAATTGGTATCAAATATAAACATGGATCACACATTTAGTCAGTTTGCATCTTTATAGTCTCGAACAGTATTTTCTCCCAAAAGTATAGCCCGTCTATCTGACTTACACAGAAATAAGAACTAGGACCAATTTTATGTGATAGGGTTCACCAAGTTCTTCCCTCGCATATGTACAACTAGATATATTACGCCCAGAAACATCCTTAATTATTGCCGTTTTTGTGAATAAGTTTTCGATCGCAAAGTATTGCATGTGGTGATTATAGTAATGGCAATGAATTACTTTCATCTTTAACAATTTACTTTGGGTATATTATAAATTTCTTCGCTATAGTCAGTTATGCCGCAAATTTGATGCCATCACCTATTCATCTGTAACTATATAGCTCGAAATATTTACACTCCTTTTCCTTCGTGAGAATTTTAATTAAATCTTTGAATGTATTAATTATATGTTTTTATAATCAAATTACTTTATGTTGATGACACTTGAAAATGCGACGAAAGGATTGTTTTTGGATTTGTCTGTGTAAAAGTGAAGTGAAACACGGACTATATAAGTTGCAGGTGATAAACTTTATATTTGTTTCTTTATTTGTCTCAGATTGTGAATGTTGGTATGGTCTCTCTCTCTCTCTCTCTCTCTCTCTCTCTCTCTCTCTCTCTCTCTCTCTCTCTCTCTCTCTCTCTCCGTATCTCCGTATCTCCGTAAGGTGTTATGCGGTGACTTTCGACTTATGACCACGACTGACTGACCACAACTGAATATTTCTTACAGGTAACTGAGCTTGTAAAACAAGCTAATACGGCACACCATGTACAAGGTTTTAGCTACAAGTAAGTGAATGAAAAACATATGGCCACGCTGGAAGTAACGATTTCCATCAAAACTGAGAACTGAAATGCGACTTAACATTAGCTATTTCATCACATGGCAATGAAAGATTCTTAGTAAACACTTATCCAGTACATCGCTCTCCTTTTTGTGTACCGAACTGATTATATTGATAGCTAACTGCATACGTTTTGTCTTAGTTAATTCAAAATTAAGATAATATAATTTTTAATGTTATTAGCACTGAGATTTTGTTCGGTTGAGATATGTTTACTATATATATAAATATATATATATATATATATATATATATATATATAAATATATATATATATATATATATATATATATATATATACACAAAACCCCTCCAAAATAACAAACAAACAAGATCAAACAAACAAACAAAGCAGGAAAAGCGGTCACCAAAAATGCATATTAACATCTCTAAAACGAAATGTATGACAGTTGGACAAGGCAGCGTTTATTTACTAACATGGCTTTACTTCAAACTCAAAATGACTTAGACGTATATGTCGTCCAAAATCAAAAACTTCTTGTTATCTACAATGATGAACACCTCATCTGGAATACACTTATCGATCACCCGTGGGCAATTGTTAAAATTGCTTTCTAAATTTCTGCCTCTCCAATCACTTGAACTTTATTTTTTCGGGTTATATATTGTCGCTGAGGGGCCCTGTGAGGATTCAGCGAATGTAGAAAGCTTGAAAGTAGCTTCTCCTGGATTGATTTTTTTTTGGGGGGAGGGGTCCTGGGTTCTTCCTTCACCATTAATATTGTCCGCCATATATTGTCTATCTTGTGCTGAAAAATGGCGTTCAGCCCCACAACAACAACATTACCGTTGATAGATTACCGCTGTACCATATGGAGAAACATCCAATTATAATCTGCCCAGAAAGACAATCATTACAAAAGATCATTTATTGTATCAGCACCTATTGTATGGAAGTCGTTACCACTGAGGATACGTAATTCAAATTCCTTTGCTTCTTTTAAAATATCATTAAAGAAATTCTTTCTTGACCAACTGGAATGACATTAAAAGTTCTGAACAGAAAACTTTATCATCATACCCATACATGCTATGTCCAGTTCTTATTCGATGTATATAATACGTAAAAATTATGCTGAAATGTATGTACCTATATATAGAATATTCTTCATATGTGTATATGTTTATCAGTATAGTCACACATAGTCACTAATGACCAAATGTGTTTTCTCGTTAAAGAAAGACTTTATTTATTTATTTATTTATTATTATTATTATTATTATTATTATTATTATTATTATTATTATTATTATTATTATTATCATTATTATTATTAGTGTAATGTGTAGTTTTAGTAAATGTTATAAAGACAGAGAGAAACCAGTTAAATTACATACTTTGTAGATCCAAATTTTGCCCTATTTCTATAAATAATACAAACTACTTATACAAAATGCTATCAAGGATGAAAAAATAGTTCACATAGATTCTTAGCAAGGCGTGATGGGCAATAAAAACTGCAAAGAATTACTGTGGATTATGTTCTTGAAATTGTGATGTGGCATTATTCCGTGACCCTATATACACTCTACTCTCACAGCGCCAGAACAAAAAAGAAGGTAAAATTCTTTCCATGCCGAAGGACAGTTGCTAAGGAAACCGACTTTTATAATGTACATTTGAAATACTCCGCATTTACGGATTCCCTGGCATTGACAAGGTGCAGGCGGTGTAAGAAGTAATAGCGTGGGTCAAGGTTTAAGTCAACCCGGCTGCACACAAAGAAGCTGTGCATTTGCAATCCTGGCAAATGTAGGCTGAAAAGTGATTAAATGTAGCCCGCTGGAAACTAATATGATAAACGTTTCATCGGAGTATGATCTTATCTTCGCGAAGCTTGCCTGGAATAATCAAGAATCTCACAACAGAGAAATGTTTTTACCACTAAAATCATACCACTTTAGGGTGATTATTCCGTACAACATGTTTATCTACTTTGTTTATAGAAACCGTTGTCATGCTGATTTAAATTGATCTGTACAAAAGAACTTCGATTATTCGGCAAAGGATTAACCATCTGCATATGTTAACCGTCAGGGTATTATACGTCAAAATATTAAAATAAGGTCCATGTACATATGAAGTTATTATGATTTTTGATGATCCGGTCTATTGAATAATACTTTTAATATACATATTCTAGTATCCATCTTTTTCATATCCGTCATGGCCTCGGTCCCGCACCCTGACGAATAATCGAAGTTCTACTGTGTTGATAAATTACACGTGCCGCCCAGAACTATCGAATACTTGTAGTGAAAACGAAATAGTTTGCCTGCACAAAGTCGACGCATAACTGAATTCTAGAGAAATGCAATACTGTAAAATCAGCTGGAAACTCGCGGATGAACGTTTGCTCTCCTGACATTTAGATTAATTTCATACAGAATGCTAAAGAACAGGATAAATGGCTTACTGTTTTAAACTAAAACATTTTGCGTGACCTTTGCGCAATAATTCTTTATCCAGAACGTTAGTATAAGCTTGCATAGATTCATAAAAATACAATTTAACCGAGGTCAAGTCATAACAACAGTTTGTTCTGTGCTTTATAGTGGTGTTACCAACGGTTGGTCTCTGTCACCATCAGTTTTAATCTCAATGAACAAAATTGTTTGAATAAGAAGCAAATGGGTAATGTAAACAAATGATGTTAAATAACGACTACAAGCCTCTCAAACACTTTTCTGAAGAGAAAACAACGAATGTCGTGTTATTTACAATGTCACCATAAATAATGAAAATAATAATAAACGCCTATTGACTGGCAGTTAACAAAGGCAAATAGCCAAGTAAAGATCTAGGTCGGGGCTATTTCTAGTAGCTGCAGTCTTTCCTTTGTTTAGTAGCCCTAGGCTTATAATTACAAATGAAGCAGGTTTTAATAACAGCTAATTTATTATTAAATGAAAGGAACGGTTTCCTTTGAATACGTTGACCATTGCCCTGTTTGCCTTCAAAACAGATAGGCACATAAGCGTGTGTGGATAATCGTAAAGACAGATTCAAAGTAAACTAGAAAGTAGAAATACAATCTCTCTCTCTCTCTCTCTCTCTCTCTCTCTCTCTCTCTCTCTCTCTCTCTCTCTCTCTCTCTCTCTCTCTCTCTCTCTCTCTCTCTCTCTCTCTCTCGTTGATGACACTCATGAATCTATGCTATGGCTAATTCACATATATTACTGTGTTGTTTATAAATAATTGTATACTAATTATTGTGCAACTTCTTTCTTAAAATACTATTTTGTAACATTGAAATCTGTAATATTGTTTAATTCTGGATCAGAAATTGACCGGTTTGAATATAGTTAATACACGATTCAGTTGTGATTTCATCTCAAGTACACATTACCGTATTCGTAATACCAATAAGATTTTTGGTGACCGCTTTTCCTGTTTTGTTTGTTTGGGTGATCTTGTTTGTTATTTTGGAGGGTTATATATATATAGTAAACATATCTCAACCGAACAAAATCTCAGTGCTAATAACATTAAAAATTATATTATCTTAATTTTGAATTAACTAAGACAAAACGTATGCAGTTAGCTATCAATATAATCAGTTCAGAACACAAAAAGGAGAGCGATGTACTGGATAAGTGTTTACTAAGAATCTTTCATTGCCATGTGATAAAATAGCTAATGTTAAGTCGCATTTCAGTTCTCAGTTTTGTTGGAAATCATTGTTTACTTCCAGCGTGGCCATATGTTTTTCTTTAACTTACTTGTAGCTAAAACCTAGTGATAAATATCTTGGTCAGACAAGAGTCAATTTAAGGTTCAAGGAGGTAACATAGGTGATGAACTACACTTTATTTATTTGCTACTGCAGAATGCGATACCGTTTATTAACAACATTATCTGCCGGCATACACTACACCTTGATTTCAGTTCAAGTTGTCAGGAATCGTTCCGAGCGCAACGTACTCGATATTTTGGCTTTGAGTGTTATTTGACTTTTCAAACATTTCAATTCAGTAGTTTATTTTCATAAGGATTATCATGCTAATAGAATACATAGTATACCTATTACAACTTGAATTGACTTTAATAGAATATAAAACAACGCTGCATTATGTTAGTGTTCCTTTCTATACATATATTTAGTATGTTCAATTATCATGAATAAAATAAATTTCCTGACAACCTGGGTCAGGAGGCCCAGTCAAAGATATGGCCGGGCCTTAAACCTTAACGGTCCTCGAAAAGCGTTGTGTAAAAATCAATTTCTGAAAATATTAAATATACTTTGTTGTGTACTTATGTGTCTTTGAAATCTCTATATTGTAAATTATTTGGGCCAATTTTTAATATAATCAGGGCCTAAGTGTCTCAATCTCTAAAAGTAGTCCGGGCCTCTCTCAATCTCTAATGGAGTCTAGTCTTAGGCAATTGTATGATATTCCGGGCTACGGCCTAGGCAGTTCGTGGCATTACATGCCAATGTGTATGCAATATGTGACATTCTGGGCCACGATCTGTGGTGTTCCTGACACTCAGAGCCATGGTCTGTGGTGTTCCTGACATTCTGAGCCACGGTCTGTGGTGTTCGTGACATTCAGGGCCACGGTCTGTGGTGTACGTGACAATCTGGGCCACGGTATGTGGTGTTCGTGACATTCTATACCACGGTTTACTGTATTCCTACTGTTTATTATTTGAGACTTTAAGAGTAAACACCGTCATGCAAGGATGCCAGCCATTTCGGCTGTGCGGGAACCTTCCTATTTGTAAACTCAATTGCGCCCTTACGATAGGTTATATCAAATTCCGGGTTTCCGGTCAGATGAAATTTTGTACGTGTATTTTATCGGCAAGCCGTATTTTGCTATCTTAGTGGTGATATATTAGCTTATTAACTAATCGTGTTCAACGTGTCCCTGACGATTTAGTTACAGGCTACACCGTTTGAAATTAGTTCATGATGACAAAATTGCTGAACTTTCACATTTTGATGAAAATGTCAGTATCCATAAATGAAACTCAAAATTAGTAGGGTGCTATAATGATTCCAAATCGTCCTTGACTGAAGCAATTAGTAAACAAAATTTTCCACTAATTTTTTATAGTGCATTTTTCTGCTTTAGGCTTCTCTTTTTGCCGTCATGCAGAGATATAGAAGCATGAATGTACCATATATATCTACGTATGTTTTACGTAAACGCCTTGCAATATCCGTTAACTCAACGTGACTGGCACATCTCGATTCATGACTTTCGTTCCTCTTTTGATTTTGCTGAATAATATAGACGCTCAGTTTGCCGCTGCAGTATACAACGCCAGTTATGGTGTCCTTGGTTTGGAGTTCAGTGTAAACAAGTATTTATGGGTATAATTTTCCACATTGTTTCAAATATTGATTGGGGATTTTTGTTGAGTTTCTTTTTATACATCACTTTCTACCACTTTATTTTGCATATATTTTTATGACGCAGATACTTACTTTTTTTCTCAAAATGTCGAGCTTCTTTGAGAACTTAGTCATTTTTACATTAAAAACGCTACGTTGAAATATGTATTGACATAAACATATTTGGTTACTCGACAAGCGTCTGGAAGATTTCTTATTAAACAATAAAATATTATATGCTATAGTAAGACTCCAGCAAGTATATGTAATAAGAACTGTTGAAAATAATTTTTGTTAAGATGGAGATAAACATAATAAAGAATTCATTTGGAGAACTACATTGCGATTTTTGTTCTTGGTGATGTTGATTGGTTTCAAACAGTATGTTTAACAACTTATTGGCTACAGCGTGTTGATGAAATGGGAAATCGTGCCTTTCCCAAGAATAAACTCAGGCAGTCGACCTTTGGCTTGCCTGGGCGAGTATCAAACCTGTAACTATTTAATTACACTCTCGACAAACTGTACTACTTTAGCGTCACATTTGACTAGCCTATTTAACCACGTCACCTTTACCAATAACTGCCATCTCACCTTTCTGCGTGAGTTCGAACCACGGGCTTGACCTATGTCGGTATATGAAAAAGATTGTCAGTATCTTCCCATGCGTTGGTGGTTATTCCCAATGTACTTCCGGGATCTTTTTTCCACCAGTCATGCTGATTGTTATTTATATCCTGTCATGTGCTCGTAATGGCATTAAACTCACAGCAACAACAGCCCGGTCTGCGAAATCATGTTTCTTTGAATTAAAAAGAAAATATCAAATGTTGCAAAGCTGGCGATCATAAAGTTTTTAATGAACATATTGACATAATCTGCAAGAATATTTTCTTTTTCTGACTAGATGCACGTTTATTATAGTTTCGGTGTAACTTCGTTAACACGTACCAAGTGTTTTAATTCATGGACTCGGAGCTCAAGTCATGGTGTTCTGTTTTTTTTTTTACAATAAATAATGTCATATTATTTGAAATCTGTGTCTGAAATTTCTTTGGTCAGACAACATTACAAATATATGGAAGAAATTCACTCGAAGAAATAAAACGATTTCAAAAGATTGTCTGTTTTGAAAACAAAATGCTTTGTGCATATAGGTACAACCAATACCCTCTGCTAAATAAATAATGTTTACATTGCTAGCATAATGACAGTGGTTGAAATTGTCACTGTCATTGAAAATTAAAATGCATCCAGTAGTGTATATTGATCTTTGTCTTTTACAAGCAATTTCAACCAGTCTTCTCAATTTTCAGCCATCAATTGTTGTGATATTTCAGTCTTGTTCACACCTTGAGCCAGTCCGTACATCGCGCCCTGGTTACTGAGACGAGGATTAACGATTTTGCAGCTTATATCAGATTCCAGAATTATTGCTGAATTATCTAGCTTCGACGTTCTTTTCTGGCTTGCTAACATAATCGATAGCAGAACTGCAGCTCTGTGGAAACAACTTGGCTGTCTGAAAACGTGAACGTCGTAAATGGCGGAATAGACAACATTCAGTAAATTATTCAATCCTTTGCAATCCATTGGAGTCTCAGTTTTAAGTTAATGTGGGGTCTCAGAATTGCTCTGCAAAGGGTAATTAAATAGAAACTGGCATGAACGTTATATTTATTTATAAAAATATAAGAAAATATTGGGAAGAAATATTTTATCCATATATGGAAGACAGCATGCATAATAACGATTATACATTTTATTATTCATATATTCGTAAAATAAGAGATGAATGCGATTCAGTGCTAACACGGAAAAAGTGTGTTGCTGTCTAGATCAATTCTATTCCTCAACCAAACCATTACAAGTAGCTGGCAAGCTAAATATTTAATATATGTTTTCTTTTATGATTAAACAGCCCAGGGACTTACAGTATAATGCTCTGCATTTTAAAAATGCTTGTGTAGATTGCAAGGAAATCTAGGGCGCCCTCGGAATTATTTTGGTGAGGGGGACATGTAGTGGTCAACTAATACGTTTTACGGATGTAGGTCAGTGGCTCTTTTGAAGTGAAATGTGGGTGGGTTTAGTGGGCAAGCGCATCCCCATCTGCACATCTCGCCCCTAGGTGCGGGGACTTGCGAAGGCAATAATAGTCACAGTTAAAGATATGCTTCACCTATATAGACTGCTAGTCCATTTTCAGCCTGTTATGAATCGAGTGAACGGCATGCGTTACGTGTCATGCGCCGGACAAATCCTATCGTTTACACTGTATTCGTTATAATTGTCTTACGAGGCTACCGTCTTGAATTAGGATTCTTATCGGGCGGGGAAACAATTTTAATGTTTGAAATTTCCGTCAATTTATGTTGCAAAATGCACACATAATTATTAATATAGATAATGACACCCATACTTATTAATATAGATATAACATAGAACCTTCATTTAATGACGTATTTAATGTATTAAACAGACACTGGTTAGAATGATAATAACATACATATGTTCGCATTCTACAACTTACTGTACGTCTTCTGTGACAGTCTATGTGAACTTGGTTACAGTTTATTGAGAAATGATGATGAAATTAAGAAAAAATATGCACAGTCCAAAGAGGTTTGCAGAGAATAGTCTTTTTGACTCATGAATTTCCGATACATCCTCATTTTAAACAGACTTTTGTGTACAACACCCAAAGATTCAAAGATTCTTTGCTACCAATTGCCTGCATGCTTGTCTGCCTGCCATCTCAGTGCCTACGCTACACAGTTACTGCAGCAAGGACAGATACAACAATTTGGTTTAGTGTTGTTTAAGGAGGAGCATAAATAGTTGGCGAGGGGTCAAGTGACGAAGCCATATGTGTGATTCTACTGATGGTACGACACAGTTGCTATATACCACACATATTTTACTGTTGAAATATATCGCTTTTGAATGATAAAAGAAACATTTATTTTAAAAGTAATTTTACTCGATCAATCCCCACATTACTGAACCAAGCGAAGGAAAAGAACATTGGGTAGTTAGTTCACTGATATGTTGCTGAGCAACTGGCTTAAGAAGGCTTACATGTGTGCATAACAAGCTGTTAATTGATTGCATTGATATAATCTAGCGAGTTTAATACTAAATGCGAGATGTTTTAGATGATGCTCTAAGAATTAAGGGTGCTATCACAAGTCATTATGGACTTTAGAAAGAGTATCATATGAAAGGTGAAGTTGTTTGCATTTGCAACATGCTCAATGGAAAGAATGTTGGCATACCTCTAGGCTACGTTCACGTACTGTTGCTTACATTTCTATGGATATTGTATTTGTGGAAATTGTGCATTATCTGACACGTAGTAAATTAATATGGTGGGTCCCATATGCTTGAAAAAATAACTTGAATTTGTAAAAATTACACAAACTTTAGAAGTTATCAAAATAGCGAAAACTAATTTTGTCAAAGAAGGCAATACCAGCTTTTAAGTGTAGAATGAATGATTTACAAAATATTTTTTTTTTACAATTTACCTCGGAAGTCCAGGAAGTGAAAACAACCAAGCAGGCCTAGCAGTTTTTTTGCGAGCACATCTGAAGTGAGCTCAATATGTACGTTCCAGACAACAAATTACACCTATCAATTATGCACCAAAAAAAAAAGAGAATTAAAGGTTCTTTTCAAAATACATAAGATATACTAGGACGTCTTTAAAGAACCAGTATAACCAGTGAGAAAATCAGGGAAAATTCTTTCTCGGTAACAATCTAATCCAATGTAAAATACGAAACTGTACATCGCCACCTTAAAAAGACTCTGACGTTGTATTGGCAACATATTGAAAATGTTGTCATATTATCTAGTCAGTTTCAAATATCAAGATATATCATGCATGGTATTTAGTTTCAAACTGACAGTCATATAGTTAATTTACTGCACCTCTCTGAATGTTGTTGTTTTATGGCGTCATGAATGCATTGTAATGTCATTAACATGCTATAATTTTTTTGCATGAAGGTAAGACGTTCAAAAGTAAATGACTATAAAGCATTTGCTTTATTTTTCAAATCAAACATGAAATAATGTTTTCTGATGATAAACTGAGTTGCGTACAAAAATTTGGTCATGTTTACATTTTGATCAGGATAACAAAATGGAGACAATTGCAAACAATTTGAAGTAATATAGCAAATATTTTCTTGAGTTGCATTTAGAAAAAGGTTTTAGATGCCATAAGTTAATCACCTTTTATAAAAATATATTTTTAAAATACTTTTCTCCGTCGGTACTAGTAACCTAATTTAAATATGTATTAATGCATTTATTTCCAACCAATTGAAATGAAATTTCAAGGGGAATTAACTGATGTTGAGACTATTCAGTGGACAAGGTATGTCACTGGTGATTACATCACAGTGGATTACAAAGAAAATGAAACAAGAAGACTGCATTATATGGTTATATTAATAAAAACATCTTAGTAAGCAGATTTTTATGGATAGAGGGAGTGCTGCTACCTAAAAATTTCAAGCTGCATCCTGACTATGACGTCACATCCTCTCTAAGATCCATCACAACGAGGAACAACTTCTAAAGAAAACATGGCCACATGAAGACCTAAGAAAAAAGCTGTTTCCTCAAGAGTTTGTACACTACTTTCTACCATGGAACTATAATGTACGGGTACCCAAGAATGACAAGCTGTGATATAGCTTGCAATCTGTATCTGTATCTACACTAATAACGTGCCCAAGATTTGCTGTATATTAAAAATCACTATGAAGAGTCATCCAGGTTTGGCCCTGAAAAGAAGAGAAATAAAAATGAAGAAAATGTTCTTCGTTGTCTAATTGGAGATGACCAGTGCTGTCAATACAAAAAAAAGTTATTATAAACATATAAAAAGTAAATATTTTACTGGGAAACATTACTCCGAGTTAAAAATTGCAACACTACACTATATCCTTCTCCGAAACCAAATTGAAGCGCTAAACATACTGAATATTGATTCTTTTACTTTTTACTTGCGATGAAGGTGCAAAACTGTCGGGGAACAATCGGCTACGTTTCAGAGACACAAACGACAATATACATGCTATGTTCAAAAACTTGTGAAAAATTTAGATTTCATTGGTCGTTTCCATGGTTAAAATAAATTTCTCTTTATGCAAAAATTGGCAAATGTTATTAGGAGAAGATTCCAGTTTGTGCAAACGACGATATTTTAATTCTGAAGAAATATTTTTGTGAAAGGCAGCAGTCCGAAATGTTATTTGATATTTGAGGCATGGAAATTGCTGAAAATAATTCCTTTGTCTGCCTTGCCCAGTTTGCGTCATATTCACCAAACATTCTGCCATATGGTAGCTTGATTACGTTTGCCGAAATAATTTGTGTTTATATCAATCCTCCGCCAATGGTCGGACGATTATTATTTAGCTACTCGAAAACAATCACGGACCAACATTGATCCGTCTGGTGGTGCTTTACATTTTCGTATTTTGCAAAGGTTAGATTCTTTTCTTTAAAAAAAATCTAGGATTTATTAACTAGATATACTGGCGGTTTAATAAAGACCTTGTATATCTTATACATTGTTAAAATAATCTTTGATTTCCTTTACTTTTGGTGTATGATTAATTGTTGTAATTTGATTTCTAGAGTATACAGCTTAGCCTCACTTCAGTTGTGCTTGTATTAAAAAAAAACTGCTAGCTTCCGCTTGGTCATCGTCACTTACTCAACTTCTGAGGTATATTGTAAACAAACGATCCTATAACTTATTTTTCTTTTCAGGTATTTTGTAATTCATTCATTGCATCTTTGGAAGCTGGTATTGCTTGCTTTGGCATCATCCGACTATCCTATTTTCATAACGGTAAACAGCGTAGTGTGGTTAACTGCATGTAAACGTTTACAGAAAAATGTTTGAGAAAAAATGTAGAGTAATAGTCACGTGGCTATCAGTAAAGTATCAGCTTTAAATTTCAATGAAATTGTATATTTCTACATTTCTGCTTAAGAGAACTATTTAGTAGGACTTTTGCATGTTAAATATTTTAAAGTATCGATGATGTAAGCAGTCTAATTAAAATCGAGATTCTCTTATAATAAAAAGGACAAACACCGACAAAGGTTTATGTTCTGCTGAGCTTTGGAACTCCCGATCAACACTCCCAGCCATCGTTGCTAAATTATCGTTGTGTCTACCTTCTTCTTTTATCTTCCCCTACTAGTAAAAATATTTGTAAAAATAATTATATGACCGAATCCTTGGCTAACATTGAACAAAAGATAAAGACTTCATAAGTTAAAATCTAAAGTATTAGTCACGTTCACATTATGTCACTAACTGACCGAATATTAAAGAAACAAATATGTCGAAGTTGGATCAATTAGATCTGTCCATACGAGATCATTTGTTTTGATCACTTGGCAATATGGCGTCGGCGTATAGCGGAGTGCAACACTGGGAGAATACGAAGCAGGGAACCATACTTTCTGGCGACTTTCTATCCAAATTTGGATATTATCCCTACGCCGACCAACTCTGAGGTTACGTCTCTGTTTTAAGAGCAATAAATTAGTTCCTAAAACGTGGTCCCCATTACTTATTAATTTTCATGATTTTTTAGATCAGTTTTATAATCCCTGGGAAGTCATTTAAGCTAAGCAAACTTCTTTCAAAAAGTATGTTATTACGTGTTTTTTCCTGCAATTGTGTCTGTTTTACAGAAGAATTTTCAATTAGATCACTTTGATATGATGATACACTTTTGACTTGAACGATTGCAATAAGTAAGCTGTGATAAATGTTAATATAGGGAGATGTGACTTAAGTTTCAAAATTTAAAAGAAGTGCCATCCATCGGTAACAGAGGTCAAGGAAGCATTTTAGTGGACCTTCATATGGCGGAAACCTTACATAGCCACGTGATAATATGGTTTGTTTGTTGTTGGGCTTAACGCCATTTTTCAGCACACGATAGGCTATTCATGGCGGCCAGTATTAATGGTGGAGGAAGAAACCGGGAAATCACCGGAAAGAACCACCGACCCACGAGAAGCTACTGGCAAGCTTTCTCACATATCTAAATTAGCCGAATCCTAGACTCGAACACACGCAGACAGAGGTGAGA
This sequence comes from Potamilus streckersoni, assembly GCA_016746295.1. Lineage (NCBI taxonomy): Eukaryota > Metazoa > Mollusca > Bivalvia > Unionida > Unionidae > Potamilus > Potamilus streckersoni. The sequence goes on along the minus strand of JAEAOA010002019.1, from coordinate 213,246 downwards.
TGGCAGTGATCCGTAACGGACAGCGCTTTAGACTACTCGGCCACTCGGGGCCCCCGTGATAATAAGGTCAAACGAGACTAAATCTACGCGGCCGATTTACGACATGTCAAAAATATATCAAGATTGTCAAAACTGTCACTTCAGCATTTTCTTCGACATGACGCGTACTGCCATTACAAAATTTTCAAAGAAAACTGTCTTTGTCATTATTTATTAAGAAGGAGATGTTGTTACCATCTCATTTTACATCCGGTCTTTCCCAGAGTCTATAACTCTACAATACACATCGGTCAGTCGTGGTATCACCTCGATCGGTGGCATAATGCAACAAGCTCGTTATACCGATATATGCAATAAACGGGATACTATTAATGTTACCCATGTCGTTTCTTATATAATCTAGTTAAAGTTTTATAATAGCTCCATTTCAGAATGGTCTAATTTGTATGTCCTTCAGTTTTATGGAAGAATACGTCGCCAAATTAAAAATAATTACTATAAACCTGTGTAAAATGCATGTTAATTTTCCACTGAGAATTGAATGTCAGTTTAAGTTCTCTGTATAATTTGTTATAGTCGATTATGGATAAATCTAATTTACGTAAACATAGCCTGTTGTGGAAGACATTGAGGGTAATATTCGTCAAGGTGCTTAGTGTAAAACTGGTACAATGTTAATAGATTACCGTAATAGCAATGAATTTTTGGACAGAGTATATAATACGGTTATACTTATAATTGCTTGCAAAAACATTAACCATAGACTTGCAGAAATGGTCTATATGTTCAAGAATGGATTCGTCTATCGTAGTCTGCTGCAGATTATACTTCTAATTGAAACTGGCAGTTAGTTTCTTCCTCACGATTAACTGAGCTCTCGTGTTTCCACGGTTTTTAGAATTTATATGTCATTTTAATTTGTCGAGTGTTTCTCTTTGTCAAGCTAAAGGGTATACCTATTAGACATTGATAAAAATACCTTTGCTTATATTTGTCTTCCTAATGATTACCCACGAGGTGATATATATTTGTTGCAGTCTATACATCATGTATGCAGCAGAACAAATTCTTTTCTTTTCCGCCTCAGATGTCACCTGAAAATGTCCCGTATTCTTTATCCAATTGTAACACCCAGTTAGACCGAACACTGTGTATTAGGCATTGGATTTTCTGATTAATATAAAGCGCTAGCATATGGAAACATTCTGTTTGCACGTAAACTACACCCGATAGCATAATTAGCTGTACATTGCAAATATCCAAATAATTTTGAAATTAAACTACATTAAAATTAATACCATAACTTTTGGCCAGTGCTGTGTGTGCAGTTGACCAGAAACAGATTGCTTTTCTCAATTTTTTCAATGCGGCTGAAATTTTCCTTACTTTGATCGTCGCATGATCAGCAGCTATCGGGCGACTTCAGCTTGTAAAGTACCTTTGCCGAGGGTTTTTAAGTGCTGGAATGCACGAAAATCAAACCTAATTTGCATCTTAGTTAATTAATAAATTCAAAGATCAGACGAAGACAGTAATTTCTATAGATAAGCAATCTGGGTGATTAAGTGGGCCACGCGCAACGATGATGATGTCATATCAGAAACGTATCTGCTTTACCAGAAAATGCATATAAACTGATTGGCTGTTTTAAACGCGGATTGTGTTTGAGTTTTCAAACGAAGCTGACGAGGTAAACCGTCGACAAATCCATCAGCGGGCTTTTAGGCCAACATTTTCACGCTAACGAAGTTTAACGTTCTTGGACTTGTCAAAAGTCAGATTCACCTGATAGCCCAATTGTACAAGTCTTTTCGACACACTCGAGGAATTCTTAGATTTATATTGTCTTAACGAGAATGTTTGATCATTGTAATGCCCTGGTATCATGCAGTTTTATTGTTTATATTTTTAATCTTAATCATTTTTATTGCATCTTGATTTGGTGTTGTACCAGTAAATATTAGCAACTAGACTTAAACTTGATGCTGAAATGTCTTGACACCTCTTTTCTGTTGAAGACCCATTTAGTTAAGTGCATATATATATATATATATATATATATATATATATATATATATATATATATATATATATATATATATATATATATATATATATATATATATATCGTATTTGGATACATGACATAAGCTAGGGCATTAGGAACATTTTCTGCCTTTTTCCTCAAGTCGAGACGGAACCCTCCAATGCAGCTTGCCGCCTTTTGGATTTTATTCCGAACTACCTTGTTCATCAACTATGTCTTCTGAAAGAGACAAAGTCACAAGTTGAACATTGTCGGCGCCCGCAGTATTTTTTGCAAGGAGGGAGACGGGGCCTGGAGATTTATTATAATCAGAAGTCTGAAATTAACACTAATATTTGCTAAGTGTTTTTAACAGAATCTTGTGACATATTTTCAGCTTCATTTGCATGATTAAACGCATCATTTCCAGGGGAGTGGTAACCTGACGCCTCATGATTTATGCTGCAAAGATATTTGAGGTGCTCCCCTAAAGTTCGAAAGCCAAGATGACTAAATGGATGTGCATGTTTTTTTTTTTTTTGGGGGGGTAGTTACTTACGAAGAATGAGTTTGTTTTATATTCTTAACGGTGACTATATAAAATTAAATCTTTTTCGTTTGTGTACCAATATATTTGAATTAACTAAAATGAAGGGGAAAAATGATGCAATCAATTGTACATGCATAATAAATAAGCAAAAGGGGAAAGAGTGTCCATCCGGTAATCAAATGTCACTTTGCAGTTATGCAGCACAATGACGTACTCGAACTGAAGATTTTAAGAGTGGAACAGTTAAAAGTGAATTTGGTCACAATAAAGTAGACATATCCGGTATAATAGACTACAAGTACGATGTATGTGTCTCATGCTTACCTACTTATTACTAACCCCAAAATACTTATATATGTCCCAGATAAAAGTTATCTGATGGCCAAGGTCAAGTGGATCAAGTTAAGACATTCAATTAAACCCTATTCATGCTATATGAGTCCCTACGAAATAAAACTTCAAGGTATCTTTACAGGTTAGCAACTCTTCGAAATTCCTTTAGCTGTCCGTTCTGTATATCACCAAGCAAAGTAGCAGTTCCAATGTTCCGAGTTTTGGTCGAAACACAAATATGGCAAAAGACTAACTGCCGTTAAATGGAAATGACCTACATTAGGTTATGTTGCATACAAGTAAATTAGGACTAGGAACAGGAGGTATCATTGTTTTACTTGACTTTCACACACACACACACAAATATATATATATATATATATATATATATATATATATATATATATATATATATATATTTTTATATATATATATATATATATATATATATATATATATATATATATATATATATATATATATATATATATATATATATATATTAAATGTAAGGGTAAATAGAAAAAATGTTTTGTTTTACTGTGACCAACATAACAAAATTTTCAGATTTTCAAAATGAAATAAAATCAAATGTAGAAACAGTTTAACAATTTAAAGTTCAATGAAAGTTTTCCTATTATTCACACCATGCATAAATTTAAATCTTACCTAAATCGCTTGTTTATTTCTAACGTCCATTGGTTGCCCAGCTACAAATATCTTCATATGCTCTGTTAATGAATTGTATAAAGTAATAATATAAAAAAATTGTTTACTGCCTTCTTTGTAATATTACATGAAATATGTCAGACGTTAGTTAAACACGCCACGTTCATTTCGAGTTGGGTTGGTGCTTAACAGCATATCAACACATGAAAGGCCACATCGTGCAAGGGCAATTGGAGAAAAGTGGATTGCCCTAAGTTACAAAAACGCGGTCAAAAAGGCCTGTCCTGGGAAAGATTTTAACCAGCACCTTTATGGTCGCGAATCCGTCACGTTAGCCACCTAGCCACAGCTCGATTTTCGAACAAATTTCTTGACGACAATGTCTCTTAAAATTTCGAAACCTTTTACAGCTTAGCAATTTTGCTTTGTAGACCTCATTTGATTGTTTTCATATTTCACTAACAATATCTCGGATACAAAGCAAATATAATGCATGGGGGTGGGGTGTTTAGTTAGATCATTCCAAAGTCCCCATGATCATAATATTGCTAAAACGTAATGTTAAAACCAGAGATGTTTGTGTCAGTTACTAGTCAGTTTTATCACAGCGTAAAAAAGGCTCAGCTAAAGGGGATCATATAGCATCAGTCACATGATCTACTTGTCTTTGAATCGGAGCTTGCTCCGATGATTCTGCCAGTGCTTGGGGAAGAATTAAATTACCGCTATTGCATATACATGCACATTGTTTACGAAGTAACATCATGCACACTGTTCATGCCACATGCCACTGCAGATTTCATGACTGTGACTCAAATCAAAGAACTTATTTTGAAGTGAAACATTCAAAGGTATTACTTTAAAAGTTAATTACGTAATTAACTAAATTCGTGCAGATAGCTCCGTAAATGTGTTATAACGTTTTTACATTATTCTATTTTGTCTCGCGTATATTGGGGTGTGACTGTGTCTTTTTTGTTCTGTTACAGTGATTTCCCCCTTTTTACTTTGTATTACTCCATCGAAATATTTTTTTCAGACATAAAGGCGACGAGGTGATCCCATTGAGAACGCGTATGCACTATTTGTTTATAATATTAACTAAAGTCGGTTTGTATTTTTTGTAACAAGAACCTTACAGTCATGGTTCTGTTTTACCTAAGTATGTCATCACTTCAGATTTAAAATGGCACAAACACGGATATGCATTTTTTGTGATTTTTATGCTGCTTCTAGTATCATATGTCAACCGCTTAAACTGGAGAGATGTATCGCACCTGAAACCTCTTGTGAAAAATAAATTACAGCTTTCAATTACATTCTTGTGTGCCCTTTCGGCATGATGAATACTTGACATCACCAAGTAACGTATTTGCAACGTCTTTAAAAACATAACTTTCAGCGGTGATAATTGTACAATCATCAAAAGTCTTTAAGAGCATTGCTGTTGGTACTGAAGTTCTGAACATATAGGGGAGGGGGTTCGCGATAACTAGGTCAAAGAAAGTACAGCAGAAGGTAGATTTTTGTACTGAATCAACTCTGTTAGATATTGCATGAACCTTTCCAGATTCTTTTCAGTTTCTTCGTTTTAGTTTTTGCTTCGTTTACAAAATAGCAAGGGTATTTTCTTCAAGCTCTATGGCTTCCGGAGATTTTTCAAAAAGTACAAAAAAAGGCAACAGACCCATCCAAGTACCCAACCACCGCATTCCAGACATATAAACCACTTTGAATAAGATATTGGTACACGTGCAAGTTATTCAAATACTATTGGTCTCGTATATGCCAATAGCCCTGATTATTTTTTATTTCATCGTTGAATAGGGGTTTGCCTGAAGGAGCTTAAATTCATTTTCGCTCTTCTGCAAAGGTGAAGCATCAGCATCGTTTTTGTTACGAAAAACAAAATAGGAAATATGTGCCCAATTTGAAGACCTTAATATATTCCTTTTGTCAATAAATTACCCCACAATGTGCAGCTGTATCTCCTAAATCTATTATCTTTCAAGAATGTAAAATTAAATTTTCTGTATAAAACAAAACAAAATTAAAATGTACCCCAACCCAAATTCCTCCCCCACCTCCCCCACCCCAACATAAACAAAACAGTATCGGAATATAGACCTAATTTCGCCCAAACTTCATATGGATGTTTATGTTCATAACGTGTAATGATTAGGAAAAAGTTAAGAGAAATAGCAGAGCATCTCGTTCTATGTACCTAATACGATTTCAGATAGGAATTCTCAGGTGATAAGTAACGCTTGAAATCCCTTTCTCGACTCTACTGCAGCAATATCCTCCATCATCAGATTTGTGTTACCTTTGATGTTAGACAACGCACAGGTCGTTATATAAATAATTTATTCTCTGCAAAAGAATGTTCTTTCGTTTTCAGACTTTAGCAGATGTTGGCATGGTTAATAGGTTAAATAGAATCGTAACGTTCATGTTATCCACATATGTTACATGATACATGCTGGCAATTTGAATACTCAGGAAATACGGATTCGGTATTTTGAGGTTTTGAGGTATATCATTACATTCAACGTTTCCTCTTGTTGCTGTGTTCTTCTTACCTCTTCTGGCACATTAATTTATGATTCCAAGTAACTGATTGCACTTTGATAAATTGTTCAGTTTCATCACCATCTGTGCGTGCATTATACATATAAATCAATCACTGTAATGGAATACGGCGTATTGCAAAATGAAGCTAATGTTTCATGTATTCAAGATACTTTTTGATAAAGGAGGAAAAGAAAAGGAAAGGTTCTTAGAAACCTCTCACATGATGAAGGAGAGAAAAACAGATTGGGATAGGCACAGAAAATGGGACAATTTATCCAGTTTTAGTCATATATTTTAAATACTCCAAACATACTAGGGACAGACCATTTCATTGGAGGGTAGGGATAGGATTTATATTAAAAATATTCCCATAACAGTTGAATAAATAGTCATGCTCTAATTTGTAGGTAACACATTTATTTGCCCATATTATTAGATGAAGGAAACAACAATAGTTTTTTAGATAAAAGAGAACAAAAGTATTCTGGCCGGAAAGAAAATCGCAGGCAGTCCCGGGGCCCCGAGTGGCCAAGTGGTCTAAAGCGCTGTCCGTTACAGATCTCTGCCATCTCACCTCTGTCTGCGTGGGTTCGAGTCTAGGATTCGGCAATTGTGGATATGTGAGAAAGCTTGCCAGTAGCTTCTCGTGGGTCGGTGGTTCTTTCCGGTGATTTCCCGGTTTCTTCCTTCATCATTAATACTGGCTGCCATGAATAGCCTATCGTGTACGAAAATAAATTGGTTTAGTGGTTCGATATAAGAATACAAATGCTGTTGTTGTTTTGGGGCTTAACGCCATTTTTCATCACACGATAGGCTATACATGGCGGCCAGTATTAATGGTGGAGAAAGAAACCGGGAAATCACAGCAAAGAACCACCGACCGCCGAGAAGCTACTGGCAAGCTTTTTCACATATCCACAATTGCCGAATCCTTGACTCGAACTCACGCAGACAGAGGTGAGATGGCAGTGATCCGTAACGGAGAGCGCTTTAAACCACTTGGCCACTAAGGGCCCCCTAAGCAAATCCAAAGATAACAGTAAAATACTCTTCCGTTTATTATCAATAACTGTCTCCACAAAATATTTTGGGAGTAAATACAGTCTGTACAACGCACTAAGGTTGACGATTCCAGCTTGATTTATAAACATTGTTTCAAAATATTTTTCCAGATGTATTAATTAAAAAATAACGTGTTTCTTTATTGTAAACATAGAGAGGTTAATTTGTTTTGTTGTTTTTAGAATTAAAAATACCTATCTAAATGCGATAGAAATTTACTAATAACTTAATAAATATTTAAGATATAAATATCAACCTTGTACATTTTTTTTTACTAGTTTGGTAACAGCTACTAACAAATCAGGTTTGTGGTGTTTATTTTCTATAACATATCACATTATCCTAATTAACCTGACATTTGGGCCGAACATGCCGTAATTTGGGGATTCAATCATAATCCCAAATGGACAAAAAATTGATGAATAAGATAATAACAAAAATTCATTCTGGCTGGATATTTTTATTGCTTTGTTTTAAATGGTGCGATACGTGTACAGTAATAATATATACTAACAATGAGATTTTTTAAAAAAAATTACCATGATATTGATAGCATGATCGATTGAAGGCCGACCCTAAGCATAAAAGTATCTATTTTTAAGCAAGCTATATAGCTTTAAAAAAAATCCATAGACGACTTCTTATCGCCTGGACAATCTGTTATCTCGGGTCATAAATTTCAACATTTTTAAACGGCAGAAAACACTGAGTGTTAAATGCTGATTCGAGGATCATTGAATATTAATGAAGATTGCGTTTGTGAGTCATAGACAGCAATGACGAAACGATGATCGCCTTTGTTAATCCTAGTAACGTCAAACCCTTTTATGGTAACAATTGACCTCTGTGTGTCAACCGTTGGAAATAGCAGGCTTGACTGCCAGTATTGAAACTATCGAGGTCATCGTTCATTTGAACTATTTCACCAGTACTGTATATTGCAATTAATAAAATTTGCATTATTTATTTTAAGAAACTAACAAATCGATTTTTAATGCAATTCCATCTTTGTAATGTCGCATGTATTTCATGAGATAGTGTATAAAAAATGCTGATAAGCAAGAGCAAACAGAACGTGCTTCATAGTAGACTGCCTTTTCTTAGTCAGCATGTTTGAGTCAGACATAATAGAACTTTTGAAAGCTTTCAAACAATGTACTTTGTAAGCGGATGCAAACCGAATGCAATGCACAAAAGGTCTTTACGTTGATCAGGTCAAGAATTTAGAGAAGCTGGTTATATTTTGAATTGACCTATGGCGTCAAAAGTCAGCTCTCTGCAATGCATGTTTACACATCCACGTTTATAATTATGTATCGGGTGATGTTGAAGTTGTATCATAAGTGACTAGTGGCGCCATCAATCTTTTCAAACAGGAACGTTAACATGAAAAAGAAATGTATGCATTTTATTTTTTAAGGGTAAGAAACTGCCCTACCAATAAAGGAGAAGGATGGGTGAAAAATATTCAGATTTCTTCTCAGCTGATATATCTTCATTTCACACATTACTTTCTGTATAAAAGAAATATGCAGACCATCTGCTTTTAATTGGTCTGATGATATTGCTTAATTGCAATACGATGTAAGTGTTACTCAAATTAGAGTAATAAGTATTCGTAAGGACGAGGGTTTTTTTTTGTTGGAAGTAACCCACCAAATCAAAGAGTCCACATAAATATTTTTCGATAAAATGTCAGTAACCTGATTATTATTATATACCTTAAACCGATAAAAATATAGATATTGTTATATGTTTTTGCAAAAACTGACACAAATCAACGTTCATTTAAATAGGAATGAGTTGGAAAGACTTGTCCATCGTAATTGTTCATTGACTGAACACCATTCGTTATTGCTGATTTGCCGGTAAAGTTTACATTGATGCGCAATACTGGTACGATTTCTTGTTAGCTGTATTGGTCATATAGCCGAGAGATGCTGTGATGGTCTTTTTCTCAATTACTTGGAATATGGCCGGAAATGTGGTCATCTTTAAAATATGCTACTCATCTTGAATGTATGGTGTGACGAATATTACGGTTATGAAACAAAACTTAAATTGATAACTGCGTACCTTTAATCCATAAAAGCAAACTAGGAGCCCCATTCTCTGAAAATAATTAAAAAAACATTTCTGAGGTTATAGTCCTTTATGAATCACCGACTGAAATCTTTCAATTTATCCGTTCAGCTCATAAGATCTTGCAAGACTTGATGTTTAACAATACGTAGGTCATTGTTTCCTCTTTCGATATTATAAAGTTTAAACACGTGCATTATGGTACAACTAAAAACAGCAAATGTTCATTTTAGAAAGAAATGAAATATTTGACAGATCGTAATGCACAATGTATTATTTCCTCATTTCTGGGAAATTATATATTTAATAGATCATCATCCAGAATTTATTAATCACTCATTTCTAGGAAAGACATGTTTCTGCAGAGACGTTGATGACGTCATATTCTTCCCGGTGAGGCTATGTGAGTATAATAGCAATGCGCCACAACCGTGGCTCCAACAAATTACAATTCAAATTCATACGTGAAAATAATAGAGGATACAGTATGGATACTTTTTTGCTGACTTTACCCTAGTCACAACGATATCATCAGGTGGCATCCGTTTTTAACAAAACAGCTATCTCCGCAGCGAATAAAGAAAAACATCCAATGTGGGTAAAAAAAAGAGTCTGTACTCGCGTATAAGCCGAGGCCAACTACAAACTGCACAGACCCAGTTCTGTGGTTCCATAATGTGCTGGCATATCTGGGTCTGTGAAGTTGCATAGGAGCAATCAGTAGAAAAAAAACACCATAGACCCAGTTATGTAGGCGCATTATGCTACATTATATCAAGAGCTCTAAAGTTTGACCCGACATATAAGCAAGTTAAACTATTTCATTGTTATGAAATGGTTTGAGTTACGGTACCTGATATACCGCCATTATAAATCGGGTCTAACTGCAAAATGCATAAGTCCTGATCTATCTTCGATTTATGCGCTGACAGATCATGGTCTATGTTTTTCTTCAAGTTGCATTTACCCAGATCTGGACACAAATTATGCGTCTGCGCAGTTTTCAGTTGGTGTCAACTTAATACCGAATATAGACGATTGCAACAAATAGGAAAACTGAAAACTGTAGCTCTCTTCTATATAATTCACTTTAGCTTGAAATTTTCTTGCCATTCCAGATTTCATATGTGTCTGGATACACTCCTCGCGTATCAGTCAACCCAAATAAAAGTCACAATCGTCAGGACATCTGATATATACATTATTATTTCGCGTTACAACAATCAAATGACATTCTTTATAATATGCACTGAGCTATTTTGTTGCCAATTTCTTGATAAAATTGGCACAATGTAAAACTATAAACAATCATCTACGCAAGGTCAAATGTGTGTGTATGTATGTATGTATGTATGTATGTATGTATGTATGTATGTATGTATGTATGTATGTATGTATGTATGTATGTATGTATGTATGTATGTATGTATGTATGTATGTATGTATGTATGTATGTATGTATGTGTGTGTGTGTGCATGGATGTATGGATAGATAGATAGATAGATAGATAGATAGATAGATAGATAGATAGATAGATAGATAGATAGATAGATAGATAGATAGATAGATAGATAGATAGATAGATATATATATAGATAGATAGATAGATAGATAGATAGATAGATAGATAGATAGATAGATAGATAGTCCTGTTCTCCGTTAATAGCATTAGTAGTAGTAGTGGTAGTAATTGAAGTCTGCCAATGCTTCAGATGCATTAACTTTAAAGCACGGACTTACAAAAAAAATAAGAGGCATAGTTTTAGGTTATGGTTACTTATGTTTGTGGTAGATTCCTTAGAAAGTGCACATGGTAAAAATAATGAGGCGTTTGGAGGCAAATGATAACGTTCTTTTAGCAGTCGAAGTGCATAAAGTACTTATCACGCAAGCTACGTAAGATAATTATAACATGCTGAAACAGTGCAATCCATATGGCCTTGCCTAATTTCCTTGTCTTTGCTTTCGAATAAATGCAGTATTTTCTCCCTTCATTTCACCAAGGTATGGTGAATTTTTGTAATTTCATGGGGGTGGGACAGATATATGCGGGCAAGCATGATCGAGTACTTATTATTACTAATGAAACATAGCCAAAATCATATATTTTTTTGCATACATACATACATACATACATACATACATACATACATACATACATACATACATACATACATACATACATACATACATACATACATACATACATACATACATACATACATACATACATACATACATACATACATACATACATACATACATACATACATACATACATACATACATACATACATACATACATACCATTGTAAATTGTTGGCGTTCAAAACGTTACACCAACCGTTTCACTGCGGTTCGTTCCTAGGGATTGACCTCCCGTGGTGTAATTTACCCAGTGTGGATGGATAGAAAGATTAATCCAGATCTCTGAGCAAAAATATTGAATAAATAAAACTACTAGCACCCTTTCAATGAACAAATATAAAATTTTTTAAATTTAACAATATAATTTCAAATGGAAGAAATCAATTTCTTTGCTAGAAAAGGAAAGACACGGCTAGCACCTACGCGCTCGTATTTAACACTCCATGTCTTCTTTACATTAATACAGTCTAGTATTAAATTATAAGGGCTTAGTCCATCAAATCTAACTACTATAAAATAGTTTACGTGATCAATTAAACATTACAGACTAGTTTATGAATATACCCTCAATACATGGCATACTACACAGAGATTTAATTAATAAATCTAGGAAACATCACCCATCATGTATTTGGTGGAATTCACGAAATTATTACGCATTCCTACGTATCGAACATTCAATTACATGCAATCTTGTCAATTCTAGCAATGAACATAACATCAATACATTTGCAAATAAATCAACAAATGAAATAGTATATTAATATCTGGAAACTAAGATTGCGTACCTTTGCCATTTCTTGTTCGTTTTTCCCGAACTTCTAATGTATAGTCTGCCTCCCGAGACAACTATCTCGCCTTACTGCAATCACGAGAAACGTAATTTCAACGTTCCCGGAGCCCCTTCTGACTTCTCGCAAGTAAGATTGAAGACTGAAGCAATTTTTTTCCAAGTAGAACCAATAATTCCTTACAAGAGTTACGCCCTTAAGTTTCCATTAACCAATCCCAACCGACCGTTTTCTAAATCCTTTTACGTGGAATTTTTGATTGACGAAAATAGCCAATCATGCCGCAATTAACTTTCCATTCAAATATTAATTTTTGATGTGCTTCCCCTTTTTACCTGTCGAGTTTGGAAGAATGGTATGCCAAAACCCTTGTACCATTAGAGATGAGTCAGTCAAATTTCTTTGGTATGGAACCGTGTTTCCTTTGATGTTAAGAGATGAAATGAGAATAATCATATACTTGTTACTAGCCCTTTCTCCTTTAATTAAGTTAACTTTGGCACCATTTAATGAATACTTCTAAGAGTTTCAAAATTCGACACATCACACATACATACATACATACATACATACATACATACATACATACATACATACATACATACATACATACATACATACATACATACATACATACATACATACATACATACAACATACAACATACATACATACATGCTACATACATACTACATACATACATACACACACAAGCACGCACACATACATATACACATACATGTCATCACACACGAACATACATGCACACAGATACATACTTGTCAGCACATTCAAACATACATGCTTATATACGTACATACATGCAACGTTTTGCGTATAATACGATGACTTTAATTCATTTTAGAAACTTGCACAACCTTTCCTAACCGTCTGTGTTCGCATACAGTTTGGACTTATCTGCATACGCCACTGACCCTGATTGTCTATTGCTTAATGGGCCGGTGGATCTTAGTCTGTGTAGTTTGTTAGGACTAATCAGCAGCAAAACAGCATAGAAGAACTGATCTACTGGCGCGTATCGCGATAACGTTTGCTGATCAATGTTTCTCAATGTCTGATATAATGTTTACGCGAGTATAGAAAGTATATATTCTAATTATCAGAAAGGCAAGTTATAGTTTTGCTACTCTCTTCCGAAACAAATTTGTAATTTGAGCCAATTAGGTTGACAAATTTGTCCATTCATCATATCGGGCAGATTTCATACTGTTTACTTAGTCATATTTCACGGACAATCATTCAAGTCTGCCATTGGTCTATGTTATTAATTGTAAACATTCCAAACTCGTTTATAGTATTACATAAAAAAACAACAGAAGATCGATTGTGAAGAGTGTTCAGACCGTCTATACTCGTTTATAAGACGAGTCCAACTTCACATTGCACAGACCCAGATCTGTCATCGCATAACGAACCGGTCGATCTGGATCTTTGTAATTCTTTAGGAGTAGTCAGTACAAAAAACAACAGAGACACGGATATGCAGGCACATTATTTAGATGTCATAGAACAGCAGAACCTTCATTTAATTTGATGGAAATATTGCAATAACGGGTTTGCTTTCTCCCATTTATGAAGTGTATATTTGTATCTGGAAAGGTAAACAGTTTTCACATCCTAACAACTATCACGTGACCAATTGTTACACAATGTTATGGATAAAAACGGCCAACAATAGTTTTTCGAAATTTGAAATAATCTGGAAAACCTATATATAAATTTAATCTATCATCAGAAATATTGTCCTGACTCATCTGAGCTGAAGATGGCTTTATCGAACTAATTGCAGCAAAAACTATGCCAATAATATGTTATTATGCACGTACAAAGAATATCTGCTGTAATTTGTTACGAACATGCCATAGTGGCAAGTATGAGGATACACAGTGAAGACGTATTTATACAGTGAGCAACAAGGGGGGATTATTATTAGAAACTTTTTGTACCGTAAACTTTGCGTTTTGAATATCCATTTTTTAGTTTGTTTTCTGAACATTACATTGTGCACTGTTGTATTTAAGAAGATCAAATGAACCCTTACATCAGGGTAACATATAGCTTTGCAAATTATATCACTAAACCCATTCATGTTTCCTAGCATCATTTGACTATGCGAGAAAAGGACGCTGAACAGATTTTGTGTGAAGTCCGATATATGGCAGAGAATATATTGTTCGAATGTCCGCAGTCTGTCTGTTACTAATTTCATTTTTGCACAATATCTGAAGTTGTCCATCGTCTACATCTACCAAACATGTGGATGGCTTGCACATGAGAAAATGAGGAACCATATCGATATCAGGGTGAAAAACATAACAATCAAGGTCACTGTGATTGAAAAACCAAAAGCTATTCTCTCACAATAACTCGTGTACTCCATCATCAACAGTTCTGAGTTCGGGTTAAAATTCCAATGTCAAGGTCACTGACTGAAAAAAAATACATATGGTTGACACAAGATAACATTAGTTCTGAACAAAACTCAAAGTATTGAAATGCATTAATATGTGTATTTAAATATAACAACAATACATAAATACAAAATGAATCACAGATATCATGAAAATAATACATAAATACAAAATAAAATACAGATATAATAACAATACATAAATTCAAAAATTAAATACAGATATCATTGCAACAACACATAAATACAACATAAATTACAAATATCATGACAACGATATATTGATACAAAATAAATCAGACATAATAACAACAATACATAAATACAAAATAAATTACAGATACAATACAAGATAACATTAGTTCTAAACTAATGTCTATAGTTTTCATAGAAAGTTGTCATAAAATGTTTCTGATAATATCCCCCCCCCTTGTTGCTCACTGTATAAATACGTCTTCACTCTGTATCCTCATACTTGCTACTATGGCATGTTCGTAACAAATTACAGCAGATATTCTTTGTACGTGCATTACAGCATATTATTGGCATAGTTTGTGCTTCAATTAGTTCGATATAGCCATCTTCAGATCAGATGAGTCAGGATAATATTTATGATAATAGATTAAAGTTATCTATAGGTTTTCCAGATTATTTCAAATTTTGAAAAACTCATATTGTTGGCCAATTCTTATCCATAATAATGGGCAACAATGGCTCACGTTATAGTTGTTCGGATGCGAAAACTGTAGAACTAATGACTAAGTTCTAAACTAACAGCAATACATAAATTACTGATATAATAACAACAATATATAAAAGCAACATAAATTACAGATATCATAACAACAATATATAAATACAACATAAATTACGGATATCATAGCAACAATACATAGTGCAACATAATTTACAATTGTCAGAACAAAATAAGTAAATATTGCATGAAATACAGATATCATAACAACAATAGATAAATAATACACATATGATGATATTGTGTCAATTTTAGATACTTGGGCGATTTTAAAAAATATTTCCATTTTAATCACCGCATACATGAATGTTTCGGTATATAAAATGAATAACGACTCATGTGCAGTGGGTATCCGGTTAATTTACTGTTACATCTTTGTGAACAGGACTCAGAATATCTTTATCAAGGACGTATGGGGCACGTATGATAACATTTTATAAACCATTTATGCCTGATATTAATTTTTGCGTTACATCTGAAAATTTATCATGCTCATGGATTCATAGAAACAAGTATACAGCATCCATTAACGGCAAAACGACCGTTACGCTTGGAGTACTTGTTTATTTATAGTCATGACCAAACTTGAGTGATAGTTAATAATAATGGAAGCTACTATATCGGTCAAGAAACATATCAGGCATAGACTTAACGAATGATAGCTATTCGCCGAGTTCTACTTCTCAGTTTTCGCATACCACTGTGTCATCTTGATGACAATTTATAGGTTTTAACTTAACAAAGGGTCGCGATTGTGACAATGAACATTTTCTTTCATGCATGTGAACAAGATTGAAATGAATCAGAACTCAAGTTATTGAACTTACTTTTCATAAAAATAAATCAATACAAAATTTCCTTTGGTGTTTGTATCGTTTTTGTTTGTTACCACCTTAGGAGCCGTCCATAAATGACGTCACGCACTGGGAGAGGGAGAGGTCACACATTTATGACGATGTGTGATGAGAGGGGAGGGTGTTTATTTCAAAATGCGCAACTTTAACTATAAGTTCCTCTTAATTTCATCCTTATTTTTTATTGCTTACAATTCATTTAATGACATTTAAAGTAGCTTCATGAGTGTCGTGCATGAGCTCAAATTAAAATGGACTCGTCTTCGAACCACCAGCACCTATACTAGCCCAGATAGTGGCTTATTCCAAATAATATTCTTTAGTTTCCGGTCCTCTGGTATCAACATGTGATTGAATCTTTTTCTGGCCAAACTTACTTCTGTAGTTTTAGCTACATGACGAATATTTTCAAAATAATTGATGCCAATTTCATCTTTCCAGTGCCTCATTGTAATACATCTTTTCCTTCTCAATATCAGAGTACAGCGCCACACTAAACACATACTACAATTACAATAAAGTGATTTGAAACGTTAATTTTCAAATACAAAATACGGCTTTTCGGGGTGGGTCAGAGCTTTGTGACGTCATATTTGAGGGGGTCTGATTTTTTTTGTGACGACGTTTGACAAAGATGGAGACGAAGGAGGTAAAAAAAATTCGGACAAAATTGCGTGACGTCGTTTATGACTGGCCCCTTGGTCGTGTAACAGATTCTTTGTTACTTTGTAACCATCCTCTCATGGACACACGAAGTAGGGTAGAGGCCTCACGAATATTATAACGACCATTAAAAAGCAATGTTCAAGGAAAAGATTATGTGTTAATTCATTTTTTACATATTATAGTACTAGAGTATTTAAGATGAGGTTTTCATGAAAGTAAATCAGGGAACAAAACGCTACAGATTCGTCTGGAAATACATACGTTTATTCATTTATTGCGTAAAGCCTGTCATTCAAAGTAAATCTAAACAAATATCCTGACCCTATTACAGGAGCTTCAGAGATGGTATCTTCAGGCGGACAGTACAGAGCAGTTTCGTTTTAAGGCATAGACACATGAGACATGAGCTTAGGGCTCCGCAGCGGCCCAACAACAAAATATCGGTGTCGGTTGTGTTAGCAGTTTAGTACTATATTAATTTATTTAACTAAATAACACACATGCACATGGAAATACATTGCAATACTCTATGTTTGAAACTGAGAGATTGAGGCGCAATTCTGGTTACTTTTAAGGCTAGAGTTTGTGTCTTGAGCCCCTAAACTTCTTAAAACAACTCTGGTAGAGTGAGTGTCCATTTGTATTGTTGAGAGCTGAAAATAAAGTTAAGAGCTTAAGGTTCTCATTGTTTTGTTGTATGCTTTAATTTTCTTACGCCTGATTGACGAAGACGAATCCTTGGGTCTCATGTACGTCTTGCAGTAGGATAAAACGTAGACTTGTATCAATTACGACCATGTGTATTCTAGAACATACCGTTTATACTAGCTTATAAGACTGGTACAACTAGAATTAAAATAGAACCTATGCTTCCACCGAATAATGCGCTGGCAAGTCTGGATCTCTGATGTTTGTTCTAATTATTCATTCTAATAAACTGCATTGATCCAGGTATCATTGCATATAATGCGACGGCAGTTCTTGGTCTGTGAAGTTTTCAATTAGAACTGACTAATATTCGAGCACAAATGGTACTTTGGAAGGTATCATCAGTTGCCGAAAGATCTTCAACGTGCGACGGATTCTTGACCGTAATAGATTTTTCTTGTTGATTAAAACATCAACTAATGTTTTAGAATGCAGGTGATGAGGAAGATGCCATGACTATATAATGTGTTAATAAATTCTGAATAAAAATAAATTAATTACCATAATGACCCAGAGCAATTTAACAAATAAACATACGTAGAAGAATAGTGATTTCTATAATATAGGTTTGTTTTTACTTTATACTTCATTAGCTCACCAAATTTTTGGGCATGTATACTGAAGCAGGAATCTGTGTTTGACCAAATTCTGAGTGTACCGCGATGAATGCGATTAAACGTCTTTCGATTTTGCATATGAAAAACAAATCTTGAAGTCAATGGTCAGATAGTTGCAAAGTCTACCATTCAATTTGTATATGATTGATATTTATGTTAGTGAAATCCAAGAAACCTAAAAGTGGCCTGAATTAACAGATATAAATGAAAGCTTTAGATATCACCTACGGCAACTTGATAATAGAAGGTGACCAACTGAAAATATATATTGCATTAGGCCGAGAATTAGGTAAAATAATTAATTTTGTTTAATTTGATTTCTTAATATTATACAGGCTGTGACACTGACATGAGAAACTGTTTTACTTGCACAATCAAACAAAAGTGTATAAAAAGCGTTAATTTGTGAACTTTAAAGGCTGCATTTCCGAAGACAACTAGATTTATTAAATTAAAATTCTGAAAATATGGAGGAGCACGTTGATTCTTTATATCACGAAATTTTTACTAATTGCGTATGAGAATAAGATATCGTTTTTCTTTTCATCATATCATAGAAAGCCACATGCAACAATCCGTTACGCTGCTTTTTTTTTCCTATGGTGCATGTGCTGAGAGTTTCTCGTTTCTTATGAAAATGCATATACCAATCGCTGCCACGGAGAGTAAAATTTTGACCATATACGATTTTCTACTCAGTTCAGTAAGGCAATTGAAGGTTCTTTTTCCAACTATTTATTGATCGATAAAACTGTCACCTTCACTAATGTGCAGGAGATTTTGCATTATTTCGTTAACTGCAGCATTTGTCTTCACCTACTCGTGAAAAACGAGGAAAGCCCAGCACAAGCATCCATGAAGGGGCGCGGAGAATTTTTTGACCGTTATTACATCATAACTATAGCTATAATTATATGAAAGAATATCAGAGCGTGTGTGGAAGCACCACTGTTTCACTGATGCCTGACAAAAAGCGGTTTTACGGGTGTGCACTTGCAGAAGTATATTTTAGAGATAGGCACACACCAGCACAGTACCCGATCAACTTGTCATCACGTACAAGTACATTTATATTGCATCATGTACACATGACAAAGTGATACATGGCAATCTTCTCTAAAGTGTCATTATATTTTGTACCGTGCCCCTATTAAGATCGTATCAACATAATACATATATTAATTAGCTCCGTACTACATAGTTTGTTTGCAATAAATTCAAGAAGAATCTGATTGCTGAGAACACGTGCAATTGAGAGCACGTGCACTCATGTGTAGCTGGGTAGTGTTGGTGTGTACGATGTTCATTCCAGAGACATATTCTTTATCTGTACAGTAAAGAACACCTACACATGTTTTAAACGTCGGTATCTTTTGATAATGGAACAGATCTGGAAAATAAACAGACCTTCATTCTTTTACTGTTTTTTTTTTCTTCTTTTTTTTCTGGCGATACATTCAAAATAGTAGCACTTAGTATATATTGTAGAAGAGAAAGGACGAAAATTAATACCTTCCATCTATACACATCTCGAGCCAGTTAATGTCATGACAAAGATGGTAAGACTTCTAACAGATAAGCCAATATCTCCTGGTAAACAAATATCCCAAAACAAACTTTAAATGCACTTATACTGAAATTCACAGGGTCTGTATTGGCACGAAAAAAGTGAGGTCAGTCGTGTAGTTGTATATCACATATAATCAATACAAAATTATTAAGTAAGGGATGTTGTTAGAAACTTATCAGAAAACAAAAATACTAAAACAAACAATAAATTCTCGACACATAGCAGGAAACTACGATGTGATGCTAGAACAAATATTTGTTGATTCCATGCCAAAGAACGACCAAACTTACATCATGTTTGTTCCCCGAAGAAGTGTCGAAGGCACAAAAAATCGAAAAAGCGCCCTTTTCCCCCAATGTTGTATTTTTCCTTTTTGGTCTAAAATGTTTTACAGAAAGGTATCGTTAGAATCTGTTTATGTACGTTAAATCGTCTTAGTTACAATTAGAAGAACTTTATTCTTACTGCTATCCACCGAACATGATTTTAAATTGCACGTGGTAAGAGTTCCCTTAAAAAACTTTGATAATAGGCTGACATAAACGTGCAATTGATATAAGTACGAAAGAGAAACAAGAATGGAAATATGCTCCCGATCTGTTTGTGGCGTTCAACGAACTACAGACTTCCCCATTTGTACACGACACTCAGATTGCAGTATGGTATGGCTGCTGTTGCACTCGTACGCACTCTCTCATTCACAAGTGCAATGCAAATGCCTTTATTTAGGTTATCAGTCTGGTGGCACGTAGACATTATTAAGGGTTGATTTTCCATTTCCTTTGAGAAAGCCTCTGCAGTCCTGTGCCACTTTATGTAACATCCAAGCAGTAGAGTCCAGTAGAGTCCAACTAATTGAATAATTAATTTAGCAATTAAATAATACTTTTTTAGATGCGAAATGTTTTGTTCAGACATGTTTCTTTAATGTCTTAATCCTGATGCAAAAGTGATGTTAACTCTTATGGACGCGTCTGTCACACCATATTAATACATAATGACATGTTTAATACTGCTAATGATGAAGGGGAAAGCAATTTTCTGTATATTAAAATGAGCTGTAAATATTTTGAAACTATTTTCTATCACTCGTATTAATATACAATGTCAACTTCTGTGCAACAACACTTCCAGTACTTGATTTGGTTTATTTCTTTTTTATTTTTATTTTTGTTTATATTAGTGAAAGGCTTGTAATCTTCAGTAAATGGGATATGGCTCTGTTTGAAACTCGCACGAAGGAGTTAGCATCACCATATATTTGTCATGGATACATAATAAGAATGCATATCCCTTGAGTTCATTAATTCCTATCATTTCAGTATCTATGACGTAGATTTCGCCTAATGCCCATAACAGTTTTCAGTAAGACTAATTAACTGCTTTCGAAGCATGATAAAATCTCTCTCTCTCTCTCTCTCTCTCTCTCTCTCTCTCTCTCTCTCTCTCTCTCTCTCTCTCTCTCTCTCTCTCTCTCTCTCTCTCTCTCTCTCTCTCACTCTCTCTCTCTCAGTTTGAGTAGCATCATGATCATATTAATTTATGAGATCAACCAGTAATACCATAAAACATTAATAGTTGTGTTTGTACAATAATGCATAAAATAGTGGTGTTTTATAATGAAACCAATAAAACTATAAAACATTAATTGTATTGTTGTACAATAATGCATAAAATAGTGGTGTTTTGTAATGAGACCAGTAATACTATAAAACATAAATTGTATTGTTTGAACAATAATGCATAAAATAGTGGTGTTTTATAATGAGACCAGTAATACTATACAACATTAATTGTATTGTTTGTACAATAATGCATAAAAAAGTGGTGTTTTATAATGAGACCAGTAATTCTATAAAACATTAATTGTATTGTTTGTACAATAATACATAAAATAGTGGTGCTTTATAATGAGACCAGTAATACTATCAAACATTAATTATATTGTTTGTATAATAATGCATAAAATAGTGGTGTTTTGTTATCAGACCAGTGATACTATAAGATTTTAAATAGTGGTGTTTTGAACTCATTCCATAATACTAAAAACATGAAATAGTAGTGTTATTAAACCTTAAATAGCACATCGGATGATGTAGTCCTTTCCTGTCATCAGTGGTGTCCCAACATCGGCTCAAAAATGTAATGTTTTGTTCCTGCTATCAGTACTACGTCAGACTGACAAGTTATGTCGTACTATAGTGATCTGAGTAAACAGAACATGCACAGATATATACAACGGTGGCCGATCGTGGTTTTATTTCTTTTTTATTTCTATTTTTTCTGGTCTCCAGTCGATCACGCTAACCACTGAGCCGTCGTCTAAATCAAGAGCAGTTAAATTCCAGCAATAAAGTTACTTACTCATCAAGTTCGTTGTAATTAATAATGTGTGTTGGTTGGTGTTTGAAAAGTGCCATTCCTTTTGGCACTAATAGTAAAGACATTTCGTTTTTACTTAATATGACCGCTTACATTATTCTTTCCAGTTTTGTATATTCATCCACTGAAGTCACCACGTGATTGATTCTAATCAGTTACGGATTCCGAACTTATATTTGCGATTTAGAAACTGAAAACGCGATACATATTTATTGCTATCCACTTAATTCTACAATACCTAAGATGAATGATCCTTTGCACGCTGCCGGAAGATCTTGAATATGTGCATTTAGATTAAAATATTTATATGAATTTCTGATATCATTGCTAAAAGGCTGAATACGTATGTCTGGTTATTACGATATTGCCTAAAACGTTCAACATCTTTCACCGAATAAATTTCGACAATCTAATCGAAATGAAAGTCTGCTCATAGAACTTTATAACATAAAACATGTGACACAAAACTCGAACTTTTGGACATCATGAAGGCGCGACTTTAGTAATGATTTATTACATTATTATTATATTTTCATTGGTAAACAAAATGCTTCATTATGTCAACAAAACTCAAATCCTCAGATGATAAGTGTTTTGTTTCTTTTGGGTTATTTTCCTAATGGAATAAGCAACACTGTCTTACGAACCACAAAATGAGTAATGGAGTAAATAACAGCATCATAAAGTCGAAAGAAAAATGTACTAATTGATAATGAGTCGTGATATTATGAAATAGAAGCTCCATTCTAGCACCTTTTTTGAATACTAAATAATAATGCTATCATTTTAGTTATTTGTAGCAGCATGTCCAGAGATATTTCTTCATAACTATTTCGTTTAATGAAACAAAGCCAACATGTTTACAAACCCATAACAGGATGAAAAAATTCGTGACGCTTAATTTTCACGCGTCCCTTGTAGCAGAAAGACATCGCTCATTCTATCCATGATCAGCGGATATTGATTATTTACCCCTCAAATATGTATCGATGCACTCTTTTGTGATTTAACGTTTAACACTAAATAACCCCAACACAATTAAAGGTTCAGTACGATTAAAGAACTATCTTTATTTAATTGTGTTGATTCTATTATAAAATGGACATCAACTTTTTATAGTAGTATCAAATAATGTGTTGCAGTAAATAGCTATATCACTTCTTGGTTTCACATACAAGCAGGATGTAGGCAAGGAGGCAACTTATCTCCTTATATGTATCTGTTGTGCAGAAATACTGGCACGTGGTAAGAGGAAGTCTAAATATTAAACAAATATCAATTAATTATCGAGAATATTTTCTCTCTCATATATATATATATATATATATATATATATATATATATATATATATATATATATATATATATATATATATATATATATATATATATATATATTTCTCATTTTGGATGAGACTAGTTAATACTTTAAGTCTGCCCTCAATCTCTTATTTTATTATGTTATTTTTTAGGATTTATCCCTACGCTGAAAAAGCTAGTGTTATCTCGTTTTGAAGTAACATTGGAAGTGAGGGTCGATTATGTCAGTGTTATCAAATACATTGGGAAGACGGTGATTTTATATTACTAGGCGTTAATATTTCAGCTAAGCTTGAATTATTAGTACAAACAAATTATGAAAAATTTATAAAATAAAAATCGCTAAATCAGAGGTCAAAAACAGCCCTTACACCCTTTGCTTATAAAATGTTATCTAATATAAGCCATATACTTCTATCCTAACCCTCGCCAAAACAAATTCTAATCGAAATTCACCATATATTTTATAAATTTGTGGGCCAACTCAGCTGATAAACTTAAAAGAAAAGTTGTTGAAATGTTTGGGTCCAAACAATGTGAAGGGATGGAATCCAGGTCCCAACCCCTTTCACGGTATCGCGGACTATATAGTTCAAGCGTTTAGGCTTCAATACTGTTGAAATCTAATGAAGGAAAAACTAAAATCAATATCAAAGAATGACAAAAAGAAATGCAGATAAGATACTATAATATTAAAATTAATATGTAAGGTATATATTTTCGTTGCACAAATGACACTACTGTGAATTACCAGTTTTCCTATTTTTTCAATATTTTGTTGCTCACGTGCTAAACTCGAGTGATATATTCTTCATATTATGAGATAATGGGATCTCTGTATTGTTATGCCGCCACAGTAAATACTGAGTCAAGGATGCCAAATCAACGACGCTGAAAATACATTAACACAACCACCGCAGCACACAATACAATATCGTAACAAGTTCAGGGATAGAAATTGATTTTCCAGCCAACATGCTAAAATGTAACCGCGTAGATAAAATTATACCAGAAATGTAATTAAGGATGCATTTTTTTTTGCTCCATTAAGCAGACTTTATATGTTAATTATGTACCAATGAATGGCATTTCATGTAAATGTATGAATTCATGTTATAAATCGGACAAACGTGTAATATCGCATTAAAATTGTGTGACAATATACCAAAATATATAAATGGCTTCCGCTTAGTGTGCCAGTAAGTTATTCTTATTTGGCTCACATTTAAAATTTACTGATTCGTAATGCAGACTTATTTCGATTTAAAAGATCTGACAGACATTCAAATCAGGAAAAATGTATCGTTGTTTTAAAAAGGAATTGTGTCGTTTGCTCAGTTTATCTTTCATTCATTTCTGTATAAAGTTTACTGCTGCACGATTTTATTACTAAAATATTTTTTACATAGTCCAATATGTTTGTATGTCTTGTGGGTTTAATGACAAATTTGGGTAAAGATTGCAAGTTGTTTTTATACTGCATTACTAATTTGTACAATCGGTTGATGGCTAGAGTTTCAAAAACACATGTCAGTGATAGGCACCTTAACCAGTCGAGAATCAATGTTTGACCATTTTGACAGGCTGGTCTATTAAATTCTCAGACATATTGCGAAAATGGGAAAAGAAAAGGTAGTCATGCCTCAAGAAATACTATCTACCATTGTTGTATCATATTATACCTAATACTCGCCCCAAATTCTACACAAATTTCGATATCATAAAATAGTAATGAATTAGGAATAATGCTAAATTACACCATATAAGTATAGATTAGAAATTTCCAAAGGTTGCCATCAGCCCAGCCCACGCTCACTTATTCATATCTTTTCTAATGTATGAATACAATATTCAATATTTTCTCTTGAATTGAAGCTGAGATAATTCTCAAAACAGCAAATACAAGAAAATAATTTTGAGCTATTTCTGCTAGGAGTTGCTGTATATTTCGTATGTTTTATTCCTCTTTCTTGGCAATGTTCCCACATGTCGTTCCACGTATGTAATATTGCATTACATCTCTCAGACAAGACATCAATTGATCGCTTTCCCATTGGATTTATGTCTGCTATGTAAGGCTGGCTGACATGTCAGGAAGACCCGATGGAAAACGGTTGCGTAAAATGTTTTCTATAGCTGGTGGATTAATAGCTACGATGTCGTAGCCTCAACTTGTTTTGTTTTAGTTGAGGCTACGAACTGATTCCATATCATGTAATGGAGCAACAAAAATCATCACTTAAGTAAAAAAGACAAATAGTTTAGAAATCTACTACAAAATTTTAGTCATTTTGTCAAAGAAGTTGGGTTTATTTTGAATTTATTAAGCCCTTACATGGTAAAATAAATTGGCATATTTATGCTAACCTCACCGTGTCCACCATGATAGATAACGCGAGACTCTCGCTGTGACCCATTTTTTACATAAGGCTTGCCAGACTATATATGGATATACTACGTTATGGTATTAGTTATTGAATGACATAACGCGAGATGTAAAATGGATACTTGCATAAATTGCGGAATGCGGTTTTGTTGAGAAAATAATTGCTTCTTGGTGGAATTTCAGTTACCGGTAAACCGTGTTTAATTTTAATGCGCAAAATTTCCGACTCAAACCGCGCCATATTTTTTTTTCTACGATCTGTTTACGTTTCCAAAAAAGGCATTAACGTCCTTAAATAGCAGACAAACAAACGATGCTGAGAACAGAAGTAGGCATTATTTTAACTAATATGGAGGACGATCAAAACGAAAATATCAGATAAGAAAGGTAAACGAGATTTTATCACTATTTCTACAATGATTTGCGATTATTCCAGTATTAAATAAGATGACTACTCGATTTATTTCATAATATATCAAAAAATATGTTCAAAATTTTAATATTAGGCTAAAAAGAGAGCCAAGGGTGAATTACGCCTGGCTGCTCCAGTAACACACTTAGACCCTTGTTATTACCGTGACCACAAGGTAGGACTAAGGTGCTAATATTAGTACTAGTGGACTAATTGACCTTGTCGCCGAGACAACAAAGGCAGCTCATTAACAAATAATACAAAATAAATTTTTATACTTAACTGGTTTGAATCAAGGATATATTTTCAGTTTATGCTGAAAATTTTAAGCAAAACGGTTGGACAGTATCGAAGACACGACGAATGGAAACGGTAAACCTGTATAAAGTATAGTGGGCAGTCGTACAGGTGACAGATATTAGTCCTGAGTATCTGATGAATTTACTCGCACAATGCCTGACACTTTTGTCAGGGATAGTATTGGTTGGTGATCTACAGGTATGGACACAGATGTATGACTATGCTTTCCTACATCCTACAACTAAGCAAGTCACTTTGATTTTTGCATTAGAACTGCAACGACGTTCACTAGTAAATTGAATTAAAAAACTCGTACATCAAAATGATGTTCTTAATTATGCCAGTTCTACATTATTCGACTCTTTGTTCCATCTCAGTCAATGTCATTATTCAAGAACCATTTCAGATACTGAACACACAGTTTCGATTAACTATCTTAGACAAAATATCTCGGGTCATTTCAGCCGAAATTAAGTGACAGACACGATTGGTTCGGTAGTGCCTATTTATTCTGAATCTAAGAAATAGCATTCCCCTGGCTATTTGCATGTCAGAGACACGTACTTTATAAGTGATATATAAGTATCTATAACTACTTTAATACTTTTAATGAGTCCCAATGGTTTATTGGCGTTTACCTCGAATTTGCATGTAGCGGTAGCTGAAACATAATGGATTCGATTCAGAAACGATATTCTCTTCAAAATCCCTTCAGTCATACCAAGCCTCATATAACTAGTCTACCATGTACACTCGCTTGTAAGTAGATCCCAATTGCAAAGCACATTGACCCTCATCTGCCTTCGCATATTATACAGGCAAATAAGTGTCTATGTTGTTTGTTCTATTGATTAAACCTAACAATATATATTTGTTTTCCGGCAAAAATTTGGGTCTATGCAGTATACATACGGATTCCACTTATAAGCCAGTAAAGACTGTAACATCCCAGCCAGCCTATCACGTTGTTATCCTAACCTATCCTACCTCAGGCAGCCTATCACTTTATTATCCGAACCTATCTTACCCTAGCCATCCTATCACTTTGTTATCCTAACCTATCCTACCCCAGCCAGCCTATCACTTTGTTATCCTAACCTATCCTACCCTAGCCATCCTATCACTTTGTTATCCTAACCTATCCTACCCTAGCCATCCTATCACTTTGTTATCCTAACCTATCCTACCCTAGCCAGCCTATCACTTTGTTATCCTAACCTATCCTACCCTAGCCATCCTATCACTTTGTTATCCTAACCTATCCTACCCTAGCCAGCCTATCACTTTGTTATCATAACCTATCCTACCCCAGCCAGCCTGTCACTTTGTTATCCTAACCTATCCTACCCCGCCAGCCTGTCACTTTGTTATCCTAACCTATCCTACCCCCGCCAGCCTATCACTTTGTTATCCTAACCTATCCTCCCCTAGCCAGCCTATTACTTTGTTCTCCTAACCTATCCGACAT
This sequence comes from Potamilus streckersoni, assembly GCA_016746295.1. Classification (NCBI taxonomy): domain Eukaryota; kingdom Metazoa; phylum Mollusca; class Bivalvia; order Unionida; family Unionidae; genus Potamilus; species Potamilus streckersoni. The sequence continues at coordinate 185,139 of JAEAOA010002019.1, read as the reverse complement.
TAGCCAGCCTATTACGTTGTTATCCTAACCTATCCTACCCTAGCCAGCCTATTACGTTGTTTTCCTAACCTATCCTACCCAAGCCATCCTATCACTTTGTTATCCTAACCTCTCCTACCCCAGCCACCCTATCACTTTGTTTTCCTAACCTATCCTACCCTAGCCACCTTATCACTTTTTTATTTCTCTATTTCAGAAGTCTTTATACATCAGCAAATTTTTAAAACAAAGAACGAGAAAGCCCCAAATGTAGGCAAGAGTCTTAGAATATACTTGTCTAAACACTGACCAGGATATAATTGTATAAACACTAATAAAGTGGTTCCTTTTATTTCTTGGCATTTGCACTCTATAAAGATAGATTATAACAAAATTAAAATGTTCCGAATTTACAACACTACTCAAAATAATGTGGGCGTATTCGCTCATTTATTTTCAATTTTTATGCATTGTGATACGTGTTGCGTTTACATTTCAAGTACTTGCTTATTTGAAAGGGTTAGTATCTGTTGAATATATACAACTGGAAAGTGTAAAGCGTACACAATCAAATTAAATATACAAAATAAAAATTTAAAAGAGAATGAATATAAATTTACCTATTCATTGGCGAAAATCTATTCCAACCACCTCAGTAGCATGTAAAGTATCAAAGTGAATTTGAGAAATCTTATGTATGTATGTATGTATGTATGTATGTATGTATGTATGTATGTATGTATGTATGTATGTATGTATGTATGTATGTATGTATGTATGTATGTATGTATGTATGCATTCATTGGTGGATTTTTTTCTTGTCGCTGGTAACATTTAAAGTTTTATATACTGTACTCTTGAACTGTTTTTTTTTTCAGAAAAAAATAAGGTAAGAGATATCTGTGGAAAAATTGTACACAATAAAGACAGTTATCATTGTTGTCTTCTAAGTAAATTGCACATTTTACTTTTCAGCTGGACTTATATTGTTTACTTTAGTGTCTCTACTTAAGAGCATCAACCGTTCATGTTTCCCATTCAAAATAAATTCAACGGAGAGGTGATTCGTGATTAATGGATGCATTTTAAATGAACTTATTTTTGATAGCTAGCATTGTTGTCCTTATCTCATAATTTTAGTTTTCTTTTGTAGTTATTCTGTATTAATAATATTTCAGTTTTTTTTCATTAATTATGTGTCAATTTATAAAGCTCGCCTGTTCAAGGTTAAAAGACTTAATAACCGTACATATTCATTTATACATTGATTCCGCTAGCAAACCATACACACCCATATCTGCCTTCGTAAATGTGCATACAGATCTGGGTATGTGCCTTTGTATGGAATAATCAGTAGAACAAACAGCATATACCCTGGTCTGCAGGCACATGATGCTTCGGCAGATCAGGATCTTTGTTGTTTCCAATTTGACTCGCTTTAGAAGCAAACAAAGACGTTTAGCCTTTAATTTCTTGTTACTCAGTCTTCACTACGCCGACGTATTCATTATTCACTAATAGTTTGATTATCTAACAACCAGTAAATAAAGCATTTATCAGATTTTGGTTCTTTCTCTCCCACCACAATTAGGTTATAACTATTTAGAAAAAAGAACAATTCAAACATTATTAAGAAGAACTAGATTCAAAACTCTGTTGTAACGCAATATTTTTCAGTAAGAAATACATGTAGTATGAGTCTCTCCACTTACGTGTGCGATTTCTCTCAAATTTATATGGCGTCTTCCTCGAATTTCAATCGATATTGGCTTTGGCTCTTTTGGGGGAAGATTTGTCGCTGTTCCTTGATTGGAGTTCCTTGGCGATATTATTCTTGTTTCTTAGCATTCTCTGTAGACAGATCAAACATTTGTACAATTTTCAAGACAGTCTTATTGTCCTTGTCCAGTCTGACATGAACTATTACAAATAGCAATAAATCAATAGACAACAAGAGAATATTTACAGGTACACAAAGAGAGAGAGAGAGAGAGAGAGAGAGAGAGAGAGAGAGAGAGAGAGAGAGAGAGAGAGAGAGAGAGAGAGAGAGAGAGAGAGAGAGAGAGACAGAGACAGAGACAGACAGACAGACAGACAGACAGACAACAGACAGACAGAGATTTAGTGCGAAGATCAATTTAGGGGACTCCATTAATTATGTCAAAAAATTTTAGGCAGTTTGTTCCCTGACCCTTGTCAACAACTGTCAAACGTTCAGCGACTTCCCCGCCCCCAATAAAACTAGCCCGCTACAAAATAACAATATTTTATACCGTTGGCTTATATGGTAAAAATAGAATCATGGAAATTAAAAGTTCTTCAAATAAATTTTAATACATTTTTTACTTGTTTAACAGATTTCAAATTGACTATAACACTTTCAATTCATGAACAAATCGACTTTATATTCTTATTTTCCTATTTGTTTAATTACTTTAATTAATTGTAATAAATAGCATTGTTGCCGTCAATTTATCTTAAATTCTCCCTCCTCCATGTCAACAATTGACAAACTTATTCGACCCCCCCACCCTATTTTGTTGATATAATTGACGACCCTTTACAAGCTTCGTTATCCACAAATTCGACCGGATAAAATAATATATTATACGTTTAACGAAAATAATGTAGACATACAAAACAATCTCTCTCTCTCTCTCTCTCTCTCTCTCTCTCTCTCTCTCTCTCTCTCTCTCTCTCTCTCTCTCTCTCTCTCTCTCTCTCTCTCTCTCTCTCTCTAGTTTTGATAAGCATGTTAACTGAAGAATTCCTTATGATCGTTAACTGATTTATTGTTACTAGGATCTCCTTTGTGTGAAATAAAATCCAGAATCCCGTTCGACTTCGACAACATATTTTCGTACTTAGTCGTGCTGTTTTAATTTGCATTTCAGTAACTGATCGTTTTGCTCAGTTTTAGGGCTGAAGACTTTAAAAGTTTGCTGTTTTGTGTATGAGTATAGTGTTTATATTTTTGTTTGAGTGTGGTGTTTGCAATTTTTGTGTACGAGTGTGGTGTTGTTGTTTTTGTGTACGAGAGTGATGTTGATATTTTTGTGCATGAGTTGTAGTGTGGTTCTTTATTGTTTAAAACAAACCTAAGGAGGATTTTCACTTCCAACCATCTCAGTCTTGCTTTCATTATAATTTTCAGAATGTCATGCATTGAGAAAATAAATTTGATTACCATTTCATAATAAATTAACGAACCAGTAACTGACGTGGATGATCTTAATTTAAAAAAATAATTTTAGTCTGATAGTGCTACTAATTTATGAAATTAAATAGTAATCATCTTTACTGCACCATTTCCTTGCCGCCATGATTATTGCTACTTGTCCTTCATGACCTATGATATTCCTTTACTGCACCATTTCCTTGCCGCCATGATTATTGCTACTTGTCCTTCATGACCTATGATATTCCTTTACTGTACCATTTCCTTGCCGCCATGATTATTGCTACTTGTCCTTCATGACCTATGATATTCCTTTACTGCACCATTTCCTTGCCGCCATGATTATTGCTACTTGTCCTTCATGACCTATGATATTCCTTTACTGCACCATTTCCTTGCCGCCATGATTATTGCTACTTGTCCTTCATGACCTATGATATTCCTTTACTGCACCATTTCCTTGCCGCCATGATTATTGCTACTTGTCCTTCATGACCTATGATATTCCTTTACTGCACCATTTCCTTGCCGCCATGATTATTGCTACTTGTCCTTCATGACCTATGATATTCCTTTACTGCACCATTTCCTTGCCGCCATGATTATTGCTACTTGTCCTTCATGACCTATGATATTCCTTTACTGCACCATTTCCTTGCCGCCATGATTATTGCTACTTGTCCTTCATGACCTATGATATTCCTTTACTGCACCATTTCCTTGCCGCCATGATTATTGCTACTTGTCCTTCATGACCTATGATATTCCTTTACTGCACCATTTCCTTGCCGCCATGATTATTGCTACTTGTCCTTCATGACCTATGATATACCTTTACTGCACCATTTCCTTGCCGCCATGATTATTGCTACTTGTCCTTCATGACCTATGATATTCCTTTACTGCACCATTTCCTTGCCGCCATGATTATTGCTACTTGTCCTTCATGACCTATGATATTCCTTTACTGCACCATTTCCTTGCCGCCATGATTATTGCTACTTGTCCTTCATGACCTATGATATTCCTCTACTGCACCATTTCCTTGCCGCCATGATTATTGCTACTTGTCCTTCATGACCTATGATATTCCTTTACTGCACCATTTCCTTGCCGCCATGATTATTGCTACTTGTCCTTCATGACCTATGATATTCCTTTACTGCACCATTTCCTTGCCGCCATGATTATTGCTACTTGTCCTTCATGACCTATGATATTCCTTTACTGCACCATTTCCTTGCCGCCATGATTATTGCTACTTGTCCTTCATGACCTATGATATTCCTTTACTGCACCATTTCCTTGCCGCCATGATTATTGCTACTTGTCCTTCATGACCTATGATATTCCTTTACTGCACCATTTCCTTGCCGCCATGATTATTGCTACTTGTCCTTCATGACCTATGATATTCCTTTACTGCACCATTTCCTTGCCGCCATGATTATTGCTACTTGTCCTTCATGACCTATGATATTCCTTTACTGCACCATTTCCTTGCCGCCATGATTATTGCTACTTGTCCTTCATGACCTATGATATTCCTTTACTGCACCATTTCCTTGCCGCCATGATTATTGCTACTTGTCCTTCATGACCTATGATATTCCTTTACTGCACCATTTCCTTGCCGCCATGATTATTGCTACTTGTCCTTCATGACCTATGATTCCTTGCCGCCATGATTATTGCTACTTGTCCTTCATGACCTATGATATTCCTTTACTGCACCATTTCCTTGCCGCCATGATTATTGCTACTTGTCCTTCATGACCTATGATATTCCTTTACTGCACCATTCCTTGCCGCCATGATTATTGCTACTTGTCCTTCATGACCTATGATATTCCTTTACTGCACCATTTCCTTGCCGCCATGATTATTGCTACTTGTCCTTCATGACCTATGATATTCCTTTACTGCACCATTTTCTTGCCGCCATGATTATTGCTACTTGTCCTTCATGACCTATGATATTCCTTTACTGCACCATTTCCTTGCCGCCATGATTATTGCTACTTGTCCTTCATGACCTATGATATTCCTTTACTGCACCATTTCCTTGCCGCCATGATTATTGCTACTTGTCCTTCATGACCTATGATATTCCTTTACTGCACCATTTCCTTGCCGCCATGATTATTGCTACTTGTCCTTCATGACCTATGATATTCCTTTACTGCACCATTTCCTTGCCGCCATGATTATTGCTACTTGTCCTTCATGACCTATGATATTCCTTTACTGCACCATTTCCTTGCCGCCATGATTATTGCTACTTGTCCTTCATGACCTATGATATTCCTTTACTGCACCATTTCCTTGCCGCCATGATTATTGCTACTTGTCCTTCATGACCTATGATATTCCTTTACTGCACCATTTCCTTGCCGCCATGATTATTGCTACTTGTCCTTCATGACCTATGATATTCCTTTACTGCACCATTTCCTTGCCGCCATGATTATTGCTACTTGTCCTTCATGACCTATGATATTCCTTTACTGCACCATTTCCTTGCCGCCATGATTATTGCTACTTGTCCTTCATGACCTATGATATTCCTTTACTGCACCATTTCCTTGCCGCCATGATTATTGCTACTTGTCCTTCATGACCTATGATATTCCTTTACTGCACCATTTCCTTGCCGCCATGATTATTGCTACTTGTCCTTCATGACCTATGATATTCCTTTACTGCACCATTTCCTTGCCGCCATGATTATTGCTACTTGTCCTTCATGACCTATGATATTCCTTTACTGCACCATTTCCTTGCCGCCATGATTATTGCTACTTGTCCTTCATGACCTATGATATTCCTTTACTGCACCATTTCCTTGCCGCCATGATTATTGCTACTTGTCCTTCATGACCTATGATATTCCTTTACTGCACCATTTCCTTGCCGCCATGATTATTGCTACTTGTCCTTCATGACCTATGATATTCCTTTACTGCACCATTTCCTTGCCGCCATGATTATTGCTACTTGTCCTTCATGACCTATGATATTCCTCTACTGCACCATTTCCTTGCCGCCATGATTATTGCTACTTGTCCTTCATGACCTATGATATTCCTCTACTGCACCATTTCCTTGCCGCCATGATTATTGCTACTTGTCCTTCATGACCTATGATATTCCTTTACTGCACCATTTCCTTGCCGCCATGATTATTGCTACTTGTCCTTCATGACCTATGATATTCCTTTACTGCACCATTTCCTTGCCGCCATGATTATTGCTACTTGTCCTTCATGACCTATGATATTCCTTTACTGCACCATTTCCTTGCCGCCATGATTATTGCTACTTGTCCTTCATGACCTATGATATTCCTTTACTGCACCATTTCCTTGCCGCCATGATTATTGCTACTTGTCCTTCATGACCTATGATATTCCTTTACTGCACCATTTCCTTGCCGCCATGATTATTGCTACTTGTCCTTCATGACCTATGATATTCCTTTACTGCACCATTTCCTTGCCGCCATGATTATTGCTACTTGTCCTTCATGACCTATGATATTCCTTTACTGCACCATTTCCTTGCCGCCATGATTATTGCTACTTGTCCTTCATGACCTATGATATTCCTTTACTGCACCATTTCCTTGCCGCCATGATTATTGCTACTTGTCCTTCATGACCTATGATATTCCTTTACTGCACCATTTCCTTGCCGCCATGATTATTGCTACTTGTCCTTCATGACCTATGATATTCCTTTACTGCACCATTTTCTTGCCGCCATGATTATTGCTACTTGTCCTTCATGACCTATGATATTCCTTTACTGCACCATTTCCTTGCCGCCATGATTATTGCTACTTGTCCTTCATGACCTATGATATTCCTTTACTGCACCATTTTCTTGCCGCCATGATTATTGCTACTTGTCCTTCATGACCTATGATATTCCTTTACTGCACCATTTCCTTGCCGCCATGATTATTGCTACTTGTCCTTCATGACCTATGATATTCCTTTACTGCACCATTTCCTTGCCGCCATGATTATTGCTACTTGTCCTTCATGACCTATGATATTCCTTTACTGCACCATTTCCTTGCCGCCATGATTATTGCTACTTGTCCTTCATGACCTATGATATTCCTTTACTGCACCATTTCCTTGCCGCCATGATTATTGCTACTTGTCCTTCATGACCTATGATATTCCTTTACTGCACCATTTCCTTGCCGCCATGATTATTGCTACTTGTCCTTCATGACCTATGATATTCCTTTACTGCACCATTTCCTTGCCGCCATGATTATTGCTACTTGTCCTTCATGACCTATGATATTCCTTTACTGCACCATTTCCTTGCCGCCATGATTATTGCTACTTGTCCTTCATGACCTATGATATTCCTTTACTGCACCATTTCCTTGCCGCCATGATTATTGCTACTTGTCCTTCATGACCTATGATATTCCTTTACTGCACCATTTCCTTGCCGCCATGATTATTGCTACTTGTCCTTCATGACCTATGATATCCCTTTACTGCACCATTTCCTTGCCGCCATGATTATTGCTACTTGTCCTTCATGACCTATGATATTCCTTTACTGCACCATTTCCTTGCCGCCATGATTATTGCTACTTGTCCTTCATGACCTATGATATACCTTTACTGCACCATTTCCTTGCCGCCATGATTATTGCTACTTGTCCTTCATGACCTATGATATTCCTTTACTGCACCATTTCCTTGCCGCCATGATTATTGCTACTTGTCCTTCATGACCTATGATATACCTTTACTGCACCATTTCCTTGCCGCCATGATTATTGCTACTTGTCCTTCATGACCTATGATATACCTTTACTGCACCATTTCCTTGCCGCCATGATTATTGCTACTTGTCCTTCATGACCTATGATATTCCTTTACTGCACCATTTCCTTGCCGCCATGATTATTGCTACTTGTTCTTCATGACCTATCATATTCCTTTGCTGTTTGCTTTTGAAAGCTACATTGAGTCCCTGTACACTTCTACTACTACTACTACTACTACTACTACTACTACTACTACTACTACTACTACTACTACTACTACTACTTGTTAGGATTCACTTGTTATGGCGCCATTGGTTTGATCAGTGTTATTTTGGAGATTATTGCTACTTGTCCTTCATGACCTATGATATTCCTTTGCTGTTTGCTTTTGAAAGCTACATTGAGTCCCTTACACTTCTACTACTACTACTACTACTACTACTACTACTACTACTACTACTACTACTACTACTACTACTACTACTTCTACTATTTGTTAGGATTCACTTGTTATAGCGCCATTGGTTTGATCAGTGTTATTTTGGAGATTATTGCTACTTGTCCTTCATGACCTATGATATTCCTTTGCTGTTTGCTTTTGAAAGCTACATTAAGTCCCTGTACACTACTACTACTACTACTACTACTACTACTACTACTACTACTACTACTTGTTAGGATTCACTTGTTATGGCGCTATTGGTTTGATCAGTGTTATTTTGGAGATTATTGCTACTTGTCCTTCATGACCTATGATATTCCTTTGCTGTTTGCTTTTGAAAGCTACATTGAGTCCCTGTACACTACTACTACTACTACTACTACTACTACTACTACTACTACTACTACTACTACTACTACTTGTTAGGATTCACTTGTTATGGCGCCATTGGTTTGATCAGTGTTATTTTGGAGATGATCGACCACGGTGTTATTGCCCGGATCGAGCAAGTATAATATGAAATTAATGGATGGAATAATAGAGATCTCAGGAGAGATGCAGAATATGACAATACTAGCCCCTCATCACAGTTTAATCAGACACATAATCAAATTAAATTGAATATGACATTTGATTGATACACCTACTTTTAGAAATAAAATTACCCAGTTTAGAAGAAATGCAATTAGCCGTTCTGTGATACCGATGAAACAAATTTCATTATATAATCGACTCATTTGCTCATCTTGGTGGTTGCTTCCAGTCTTTCAAAGTCAACATAGAGTCATTGTATTCTCTCTCTCTCTCTCTCTCTCTCTCTCTCTCTCTCTCTCTCTCTCTCTCTCTCTCTCTCTCTCTCTCTCTCTCTCTCTCTCTCTCTCTCTCTCTCTCTCTCTCTCTCTCTCTCTCTCTCTCTCTCTCTCTCTCTCTCTCTCTCTCTCTCTCTCTCTCTCTCTCTCTCTCTCTCTCTCTCTCTCTCTCTCTCTCTCTCTCTCTCTCTCTCTCTCTCTCTCTCTCTCTCTCTCTCTCTCTCTCTCTCTCTCTCTCTCTCTCTCTCTCTCTCTCTCTCTCTCTCTCTCTCTCTCTCTCTCTCTCTCTCTCTCTCTCTCTCTCTCTCTCTCTCTCTCTCTCTCTCTCTCTCTCTCTCTCTCTCTCTCTCTCTCTCTCTCTCTCTCTCTCTCTCTCTCTCTCTCTCTCTCTCTCTCTCTCTCTCTCTCTCTCTCTCTCTCTCTCTCTCTCTCTCTCTCTCTCTCTCTCTCTCTCTCTCTCTCTCTCTCTCTTTTTCTTCCCCAGCCGTTCGGGTCATCAACTGTAATTTGGTTGTCTGCTTTCTTTTCCCACTGTGTGTTGCACGTAGTTTCCATTGTGCTTTCTGCAACGCTTTTCCTACGAAGCTTAATCTCTCCATTCATTGTCCATCAACTTTCGACACCTGCCCCAATTGAAAACGTTTACGAGAAATACCTGTTTTTTTCTGGAGTCGACTTCTTGATTTTCCACGGAGTCTTAGAATGCCCAATTTCACGAAGGAAATACTAAAAGCATTGAATTTAGTCTGAGGACCCTTCCCCCACCCGCTTAGCTTAGCCAGTCATTATTAACTTTACATAACCACCAAATATTTAACACGCCCGTCCAAATTTTCGTGATACGTCATATTTCTGCACATTCTTGATTACTCTTTTCTGGAAAATCTCATTTTATGACAACCATTTTAAACTGTCCAAAATTGTCTCCAGAGTGTCTTAACTTTGACATTTTCCCTCCGCTAAAACCCCAATTAATCTCGCCTCCCTAACTCTCTGACCGTTATCTCAATTAAAATAAATCATTACCCGACAAGGTCATCACCCCACCCACCCACCCACCCTCATCACAGACTAGCTATTTATTTCTGGCTTAGCCCATACGTTAATGTTAGTTGGTAAGTGTCACGCCGACCGCGACAAGATTCCCTCAGTTATGGTGCAGTAATCCTCTTTCAAAAATTCTCTCTTTTACACTACTACTACTACTTTCACATCCAACACCAGCTTTATTACCATTACTTTCCTTTCATATGTATTATAGTCATGTATACACTTTCGTGTTTTATGACTTTAAGCCCTGATAAGGGCTAGTGGCCTCCCCCCCTTCCGGGGCCGGGCTCACCAGTGTCTAGTGCTGACACTTTTACTATGCCGCATGCTGGGCTGCGTTTCTTCCGGGGGGGGGAGCTTGCAGTCCCGGGCCTGGTCTACTTTTCCCCTCGGAATGACACAGGGCCTCAGTGCTTAGCCCCTATTAGACCCTCAAAAAGACCTTTTAAACTGAGGCTGACTGATCGCTACCAAAATGGCAAAACCGCAAACTACTCTCCAACCCCCCGCCACTCCCCCCACACCAAAGACCCCAAGAAGTTATCCCTCCTAACTTTATTTCAGTTAGGGGGTTATTTGTCAAATGTAACCAGTTTTACCTACGGGTGTTCTTATACCAATATTGTGTAAGCCACCTGTGCAATTGTTCTAATATTCCTGAGTTGTGAATTTGGAATTGTGTTTTTTTAGTTTAAAATTTTGCGTACTGTGCGTACTTATAGTGTTCTAAAAAATAACCAATTTTCTAGGTGAGTGTCACCTATTTTGCATATTTATCACGCTTTGTATTATGATTTTTATTTTATAGCTATGTTGTTTTTGACCGCCATGCCAAAGGATCATACTAGATTACCATTACTACTTAAACTGCTGCTTTTGTCCTGCAACACAATTTCTCATCATATCCAAGTGCCTTTTATTAATAGAATAGTAACTATACGCATCCATTGATAAAACTTTTGTACTTTTCCATTATCTTTTCTTGAATCTTTTGGGCAGGGCGTAAAGTACACCGGCCGCTGATTTTCTTCTTTTCCTTTCCGAGTCAAATTGTAAGGATTAGTGTTACATTAAACGTGAAGTAGCAGCTATACATTTTTTACTACCTACGTTTTAATCAATTTGCAAAATAGCCTACGATGAAGAAAAGTGTGGTAAACACAGCTCATTTCCTATTAGTGGTTTCGTTGATCACTTATGCAATCTGATTCAAATCAAATCTCGGCTGTACTACATAAAGATCTGTCGATAAACCGCCTAATGGTCTTGTTCTGGTGACCTTTGCGTTAAGCCAACAAAAATACAGCTTTTAAAAATTGGTAAGTGAATCAAATCGTTCGGTACATATTCATGCTTTTCATCATACTTCTCAGACTCCTAACGTGAACATATAAGACTTCATCCGAATAGTTAATCAAATTAGCAATTATGGAAATAAGGGATATCACCAGAGCATGACCCCTAAGCGATCACTATCAGATCTTCAGGAAGGACTGCGGATATCTGACTGATCACCTACATGTGGCGTTTTGGTGGAAATGGCACTGAATTATGCACATTTGACTCTAATCCGTATCTATTGGATGCTTTAAAATGCTATTTTATTTTGTATTTCTTCATCTTCATCAGTTGAAAACGCATACTAGAACAGTCCAGGGAATTGCCAACATTACAATACAGAGATACTTTCATTTTAATGTAAACATCTGCAAATTTGACACTTGTCTTCATCTGGGAACCATTATGATTAGAAAAAACTCAAACCCCGTGTGTTTGAGTGTTCTTTTTTTGTCAAACTTCTAAATAATAACACTGGTTTCAGGTTTGTTTTGATCTGTGAAATTGAATCGTCAATCTTACGGACCATACATTGAATATATGTCGATAGCTACCTTTAGCTGCAAGTCGGACATCGTCGAATAATTACTACAAAAGTATTGGGCGAGAAATTGCTAAATGCTGGAAGTATCTGTTAATTCGCAAGTTCTTAGTCAATCCTACAGTCAGCTTAATGGTAGAAATAGTCAAGGTGGTCTACATAAATTGCATTTTTTTCGGCGGAGAAATTTTTGGCGAACAAAGCGTACCATTTTTTCTGTCGATTAATGCTCCGACATACATTCGTGGCATACTTTTGTCTCACTGAAATAACAGAGGTGATTCAAACCAGTAGTGAATATGTGCAAAACAAGTTTTGCCTTTCATCAAAGTAAAGAATAACTAAGGAAATTCCTTTTCTTTAACGACTTCTCATCTAAGTCTGTTCAACAAATGATCGAGTTCATGTATGTATGTATGTATGTATGTATGTATGTATGTATGTATGTATGTATGTATGTATGTATGTATGTATGTATGTATGTATGTATGCATGCATGCATGCATGCATGCATGCATGCATGCATGCATGTATGTATGTATGCATGTCTCCCTCTCTCTATCCTCCTATCTCTTTATATCCATCTATCCATCCATCCATCTATATATATATATATACATATATATATATATATATATATATATATATATATATATATATATATATATATATATATATATATATATATATGTGTGTGTGTGTGTGTGTGTGTGTGTGTGAAAGAGAGAGTGTGAGTGTGTTATGGATCAATGAACAAAGTTAGTAGGTTTTGTTTTGTAACTAATAATTTATTTATGTACGAGTCTACTTTTTTTTACGAAACCACCAGACGTCTAGTCATCCACGTACGTGGAAATGTTGACTCATATGCCTTAAAACGTGTAGAATATGCTACATTAGACTAGTTCCTTTTATAATAAGACTTCCGACTAATCCTGTCAGTGAGAACTTTTACGCATACGTGCCCACATCCATTAGATGTCACGTGTCGTGGTCAAAGTCAACTGCAAGCATGGCTCGACGGGAGTAAACGTTCACGTACGAAATCCTTTGATTAGTGATTATATGCAATCAAAAAAGTCCTAAATATTATATAACACACACACGCACACGCGCGCGCGCATGCAGCGCATATACACTTCGGTCCAACCTACAAATTGAAGACATAGGCTGTTCCCTTAATTTATGTATTCTTGCGTTTTCTTTTGTAAAGAATAGCGTATACAATACAGCTTACAGCCTATTGTTGTCGTTTATATTACAATAGGTGACAGACTTTTCACAGGCACACTCAACAACGCACATGGAGAAAAATGATCGCCTTATCAAAATTGAAATGGTCTTAAATTTAAAGATTTTTCGTTTCCCTTAGAGATAATGCATTTCGGACCCTGCTTTTTTATATGCCCCTTTTCATGGCAGGGAAGGGAAGAGGGGGTTCAACAGTCGCTAAATAGGCTTATACGATCCAGTGGTTGATCCGGAAATATCATTGTGGGGACGCGAAAATAAGTTGCCAAAGGGGGCTGTTGGATGAAACCACTGAAACCACAGCAGACGAAATCTCCCCCTCCCACGTCCGCCGAAACGCCTGCTTTTTAGGCTTTTTCTAGGCACAATTTTAACCATCTAAATATAGAGCAAACTTACTATTCTTATTGTTCCCCCAGTTTTGGCTGGGGCTGGGGTGTGGGTGGGCGGTACTCGCTCGGCTTGTTCTACTCTTTCCAAGATCCTTTCCCAGCGAACAACTTGCCTACATATACTACGTCCTATACACTGTGATTAAACAAGTTCTCCACTGTCATAATGTGAGGGCAGTAGATTTTAATCAGATTGCGTCTGGCGCATTTGACTTCAGAATCAGATTGCGTCTGACGCATTTGACTTCAGAATCAAATTGCGTCTGACGCATTTGACTTCAGACGACTGACTCCTTTTGCAAAAAGAAACTTCGTTGTCTATCAAAGCTATGTGATGTGATCATGATTTTTAACGTAGCTTTAACAATTGTTCAGTCATTATACCTGAAGTATAATACTTCTTACTCCCCCATTCCGTTCTCTCTCTCTCTCTCTCTCTCTCTCTCTCTCTCTCTCTCTCTCTCTCTCTCTCTCTCTCTCTCTCTCTCTCTCTCTCTCTCATACACCAAAAACTAAAGGAATATCATTATAGTGTAGCCATAAAAGCAATTACGTTTTAAAAAAAAATATTTTAGCGGATAAAAAAAAAACATGCTCATTGTGATAATCATCCGTTTCTATCGTACACGTGGTATACTAGGGTAGCGGAGTTCTATGCAAGGACTAGCTCCTTTTAAATTACGTCCACTTGGTTCCTTCGCGTCTTCACTACATACATGTATATAGATCAGGCCTCAGGCAAGTAGTTGAACACAGAATCCGGCTTCTAGTGATTTTATGATTGTTGCTATAACAACCGACTAATGCTGGGCTTTACACTTAGACAAAAAGTGCAATAAATTCATATATTTCTCCGTTAGTGGCACAGTATTTGAATTTGAAATCGGCATGAATCAGAGATTGTGTTCACTGACTTAGCTGCAATTTGTACATGTAATTTTGCTTCTTCGATTTTCGATTAGAAAATGTTTGAACCATTTATGCATACAGAGTGGAGTTTGACAAGTAAAAAAATAAAGTACGCGTGAAAACTTCAAATACTTTATTTTTCTTTCTTATGATTTTTCCTCTTTAATACTTTTTATCAGCAACCAGCCTCAGATTGTACTTCTTTTGGGTATTTTATTTTCCTACCGTGTTTTTTACGACACATCTAACATTCGGTAATTTCGAATCATTTTAGATCTAGTTTATCTTTGAACATTTTAGCTTACTTATCGATTTTTGGATTGGCTAGTAAATCTTAAATGGATAGCTGTTAGTTTCTTTGTTTCGTAATATACGACTTGTCATTTAAAGAAGAAAACGGACATACACGCAAGTAAACATACATACAAACGGACATACATACACACGCAGAGAAAGATACATTATTTAACCAAAAATACGTACATTAGTTCTATCAGCGCAATACAATGTCAAGCCTTGATATTTATTAGATGCAACCTTTTTCCTTGGAACTATAAGATACATTCATATATTATTCACGTCACTAACTTTAAATATTGATCATTTGTGTCGATCGAACGTCTTTTATCATTCCAAGTTTCAGACAGGATATTCATAAAATGACTGTGGATTTCGATTTGAATAACAATGGTCCTTTGGCATGACCATATTTCTGCCAATAACGGTACGAACCGTTTGATAGTGGAAATGTGTCTGTCTATGTTCATGCTTGTGTTTGCTCAGATGCATTGTAAATAAACAATTCAATAATGCAGTTAGAGACAGACAAGTGGCCGTTAAATTAGAGAGTCGCTTATTTCAGCACGCGTAGATAAAAACTAAAAACTAATATAACATTTTGACTGGCTGAGACGTATGACTACTGAAATGATATATTACGACAGCCGATAAATGTCATATAGATTATTGGATGGCATTTTCGAAAAATCTTCCACACGGTTGGAGCTTGTCTACGGGGATGTGAAAATAAACCGCCTGAAAGTCTCATTGGCTATTATCTTTCTTCCTAACTAAGCCTACGACCGCCCCAAGCTTGCTCTGCATCCTCGGTGAAATAATGTTCTCTAAGTCATATAAAGCAGGCAGACATAACACAAGAGCACTAAGAGTTCGCTGGTGATGTCAATGAGTGACACTGCACGTTTTGTTACGGAGTTGTATCTCAAAGGTTTACCCAGTCAATAAAAGACTCATGTTACGACATTTTTGTCACTTATTGACAGTGAATGTTTGGTTTCCATTTAACGTTTTCGATCTCAAAGGAACTTTTTTAATTTATCGTAAATAGTTCAGGAGTTAGATTAATTGATCTGTATATTTTCACCGTTTCAAATTTCTGACTGATTCTTTTACTGATCAAATTACTGGCTTTTAAATAGACGAGTTGTCTATGGTTAAATTTTTGCATTGCTTTCTTCCATAATATACTTGAACTTTCAAATACAACGCTTTGCCATTGTTGGCAAATATCACAAATAATAATAATAATAATAATAATAATAATAATAATAATAATAATAATAATAATAATAATAATAATAAATGATTATAGTTTGCTTCTGTCTAAACATCAAACACACAATATTTGAGCTGAACCAACGTCTTAGTCTTTGACATTTGTATTGAGTTTAGAAGAACTCGATTGTAGGACCATCTCTGATTTGTAATATGATAAAATATATGCCTGTTTCACATGTCCGATCCTAAAGTATATTTCTTGAAGTGTCCGTGAATTTACAGGTATTATATGACTGTCACTCCGACACCTGTAAAGTAAAGCATGATAATGCAGTCTTTACTTGACGGCATCTCAACGCTGAATACCCTGCTTATGTAACAATTGCATTACAGATTTAATAATGTAATAAAACAACTTCAGTTGACTCGAAGTGAATGGAGTCTCTAAATATAAGATACATCATGCAACACCTGACACAAAACTGCGTTTAATAACTCACAATATTACTATGTAGAATTATTTAAGACAGACGTATAACCAATACTGGTTTCCTTATTTGATTCAGTTTCTCCAAGTACGCTTCTTATACTTGTCAATCGCTGTTTTCGAGATTTCTTCTGATCTTGTGTTAAATTATTTTTTTTTGTAATAACTTTTCACCGGAGACTGAGACTGCTAATCGTCTTTCTTACAATTTGGTTTTGTATTCGGACTTGAGAGAGAGAGAGAGAGAGAGAGAGAGAGAGAGAGAGAGAGAGAGAGAGAGAGAGAGAGAGAGAGAGAGAGAGAGAGAGAGAGAGAGCATCCATCAACACATGTTGTGGTCTTCTCAAGCATGGAAATAGTTATATTAAGCGTAAACTAACTGGCGAAGTCAATAGTTTTATGCATTATGAAATTCCTGCAGGAATAAGTTCATTTCCAGCTCCGATGTGGTAGAAGTGATAACACACAATTAAGATTGATTATTTACGCGGTTCTTCGCATCGGTTCCTCTCTATTTAATGAGACGTAACATTTCACTGTATGGATTGATCATATTTTCAGACGGTAAATGAATTATCGCTCCGAATTTTTTTTCACGGTATGTTTCCAATATTCGACAATACAGAATTGTGAACAGTCTTCAGCTTGATAGTGACACGTGACTTCCGTGTTGGCAGCTTCAAGTTAAGACTTCGTTTCAAAAATTGTTCCAGTAGGTTAAGACCAATTAGAAAGAAGTTAGAGTTCATTCATTTCATGGAAACATTTTAACTCTAAAGATTGGATGCATTTTGAAACGGATTTAGGTTAAACCTGTATGGTTTAAATGTCTTTTAATTTGCACATCAGATGCTTGCTTTGTATTATGTTTTGTCACGTGGAGAGCCAGACTAAACGAATATTGACTACCTTCTAAAATTAAAAACAAATATATTTGTAAAAGGTCATTGTTAATTTTAAGACATAGTTATCGATATCATGCATGCGAGATATTTTAGCTGGCAGAGTTAAGAATGATACCAAAATCTTCATTAGCAAAGCATAGATATGCAACAATATGCTAGATATAACCGTAAGTAGTTATTAAATATTAATTTATTTGAAAGTAATTGTCTGGCGAGATAATTAATCCAGTGGTCAGGTGTAGATAATATTCGTAGCCTAAGGCATACACATTATTATTGTTATTTAGAGTGGAAGTTGTATTTACATAACAAGGAAAAGACTTGCATCGTTGACCTGAAATACTGACTATTCCTTTCGTCAAAAAGTCTAATTTTACTCGTTTACCGTGTATCTATTCCTGCATGGATGGTTCAGCGTGTAGCGCTCTGACTTTGTTGGCCGTGTATCGATTCCTGAATGGATGGTTTTCAACGTGTAGCGGCCACACTTTGTTGGCCGCGTATGTATGATTCCTGCATCGATGGTTTTCAACCTGTAGCGCTCTGACTTTGTTGGCCGTGTAGGTACGATTCCTGCATCGATGGTTTTCAACGTACAGCGCTCTGACTTTGTTGGCCGTGTATCAGTTCCTGAATGAATGGTTTCAGCATGTAGCACTCTTACTTTGTTGGCTGTGTGTGTATGATTCCTGCATGGGATGGTTCAACGACTTGCGATCAGACTTGATTGGCGGTGTATCGATTCCTGTATGGATTGTTCGACGTGTAGCGGTCTGACTTTGTAGGCTGTTTATCGATTCCTGCATGGATGGTTCCACGTGTAGCCGCCGTCTGATATATATTTCTTACACTCGTACGTTTATGTCCATTCCTGTATCATCTTATCAGCAAAACAAGGAATGAATTAGTTTGTTCTTATTGCCAGCGGTTTTAGGATAACACCAACATAACTTGTGTTAACCTTTTAATACGTTTATAGAATAACACTAAACTTGTGTTAACTTTTTATACGTTTCTAGAATAAGACTAAGCTTACTTGTGTTAACCTTTAAATAAGTTTCTAGAATAACACTAAACTAACTCGTGTTAAACTTTTCGTACGCGTTTTATTGTGCTGCCCAAGGTTGTTTTCTTTGACTTTGATTTTGTAGCATTGACAAGGCCTTCCTTGGAACATGTTATTTAACCAGGTTTCCTTTTATAAGTTTCTAACTTTTTTCCTGCAGATACGCAAATATTGTAAGTTTGTGTTTCAGTACATTATAACTGGATGCGTATATAAATTTGAAAGATGTTATTCGATATGCTGTCAATTTAAACATACGACGATATTTATAGTTGTTATTTTTAAATATTCGATTATACTCGAAATTAGGTAGAAACCTTAGCTTGACATTTTAATATATTTTATTAAAAAGTGAGCAGAAAAACTTGATGTTGCTTCGTTATATTTTGATAGGACCAACGAAAGATGTACTTTACTGTTCTGAAATCGACACACGCCGAAGGCATCATCGACACACTTCTTTACCAACACTGAAAACGCCTTTCAGCGCTTTTTTAGCCGACTGTATATAAATTGGTACTCTTGAACCGCCTAGGTCATAGACAGTGCGTTTTTAACATCTCTCCTAACAGCCCAAATTAATTTCGAAAGCAGGCCGCATTCTTTCCATTTCTGATGATAGACCGATCATATCCGCTGGAATGAGTTACCGTATGTACCCTCTTAAATATTTGACTTAACCATAAACTGTATGGACCGTGCTCTGCAGTTTCTTTAATAACGTGTTAGAATATCGGGGTATATGTTTTGTTTATTCTACTAATTATTTCTAACAAAATTGCATGGACCCATATCTGCTACCACACTTATCCAAGCTAATAGGACCTTTAAGCTTAAAGAGCTCCATCTTTTATGTGTTCAGGTGACTGATAATACAACCAAAGTTTAAATACTCTTAACTTTCTGAAGGACAGTCATATTAATTTAGTTGTATCTTCTATATCTAAAATAGTGGAGAATTATATAGGTTTACAATTTGCCCTTATTGCTTCTGGCAGATGTTTTAACATCGCTACATTTATGTTTCAATATGTACCTTACACAATAAATAAAAGACAATCAGTTGTCCATCATTGTGTGTTGACAGAACTTTCGGTAGCCATGTAATTAGTTACGTTTATCTGATTAAAATCGCAGCGCATTTTGAGATAAAATGGTGAAAGATACAATCTTTTCAACATATCGTTTAATTTTTACGCCCGATGACGTGGGAGTAGACTTGAGCGGAAGAAGGCAATTTTATTTCAAAACAGGACCCGGACATCGTTCTTTTCCCTCAAGAAAATTTGTGTCTTCAAGTAATAAAATCGACTGAATTAGTTCTTTCTTTATCTATAAATGACACAAAAAATGATTTTGCTCAAGCCATTATGGCTTGAGACATTCAAAAAAAAAAAATTACACCATTTCCCACACCCCCTTGAACATTAATTGGTCCGTCAGTTAACTATTTTAATCTTAAGTGTCTATAGCCTCTAACAAGCCACACTTTATTTTTTTGAGATAATGTTTCGTTCTTTTACGCGGGAGATTAAGTGTCCCAAAAGGCGTGAAAGTCACGAGGCACAAATATCTTCAAGTTTTCCTTTGCAATATACTTTGACTAGTACTACAGCCAAATAGACATACTATAACTAGTAATATACAACACATTCAATTCTGATGATCCACCTACAACCTTATACAATTGATTGTATTAGTCAGGGAGGGAGTAAGAGGTACTATTTAAGCGATAAACGCGAGAAAGAGTAAGAGGCACTATTTAAGCAATAAACGCGAGAAATTATTTTTGCCTTTATTATGGCGAGTTCTTTTTTTTTTGTTGGTCGGTGGAATGATTGATAGCATTAATGACCTTTGACCCCTAAGCTTGTTAAATACTCCTATTTACGTACCAGCAATACTGGTACAGGCTATAGTGAACGCTAGCATGAAGAGGTGGTTTGTGGAGGCAGTAAGGGAATCCAATTAGCAGTTTACTCACGCTTGCTTAATGATGATAATGATGATCTCTTTAATTTTGTCTTTCTTTAACTCGACCGACGGAGAGAACGGTACTAAGTGTCCGATGATCACGACTGGCCTTGCTCACAATGGCAAAAAGTATGATAAGCAAATTCTCACTCATTTTCTCCTTTTTGGACAGGATGGCAGGCAATACACGCTTGTCAAATCAATTTAAAATCTGACCCGAATCAAGATATTCGACTCAGTTTGAAAGTCCTGCAGCAGGAGAATTTTGGTTTCTAGAGCGTCTCCTAATCTTGGCTACCTTGGCTTTGTCGGGTTCAATGGCATTTTTCAATACATACCATGCATGCGACGGTCAGTAGATCAGGTGAAAAAAGATTCCAAGAAAATACCGGAAATAACCACCGACTCACTAGAAGGTATTGGCAAGCTTTTTCACATGTACACACGTGGGTCGGTTGTACTATTAGGCTAGTCCGTTAGAGTTAGACTACTTACCAACCTGGGACCCATTTTAGAACTTAAGAACTCACGCAAAAAAAGAAAGAAAATACATATTAGATTTTAGTTAAAGTTTCCTCTGAAAATCATCCCATTACATTTGCTGGCATGCCAATCTCTGTGCCCATGTCAAGTAGCTGTTAAAATGTGTTAATGATAATAATTGGTACCCTAAATCTCTTTCATACATGTATGATTTTGGACCTTGCCCATTCCAATAAATTTAAGTTAGACTCCTATGATGCGTCTAGATGTGCACCTGAACAGTTGGCACTTTTGATTTTATCTTTGTTTTTTGTTTTTTGTTGTTGTTTTTTTTGTTTTTATGTATGTATGTATGGTTTATTCTGTCTTTCACGACATAATGATAACTGGGGGCGGGGAGACAGAAGTAATAAAGGCATTCTTTAATTTTGCTTCGTAACTAGCTAGTGTTTCGTTGATCTTTAAAAATAAGAAAACGCGAATTTTCAATTTGTGTGCTTTATTATCTTCAAGATCATTCAAAGCTTTTTTTTGTTAGAAACCTACATCTAACAACATGAAATGGCTAAAATGTAGGAGAAATATAAATAAAGCAAAAACAATACATTGATTTTTAATCTATTTCTAAGGAGCGGAACAATGTTTTATGTTTTGCACTAACAACCGTCTCAGCAAAGTTCTTATTAGGCATTTCAGATTTGCACATGTTTGTGAAATAATCCCATAAACTGTCCTTAGATATCGATTTACCGTAAATTATCGACAATCAAGCACTTTCCAATCTGACCTACTGAACAACTTCCCATAGAAAAGTAGCATGGCAATATTATAGTCACGTGGTACTCAATTTGAAGCATATCGTAATGGGAATGTGGCTAGTGTAGCATTAAATATGCCTTCTACATAAGCAAGATAGGTTGAGTATCATGGAAATGTCAAAATTTTCCATGTCAAGAACACATATATCTTCATTGCTGAATTTTCGACTAGGAAGCTTCCATCATTGTAATGACTGGTCAAAGTACAAAATTGCGGTCCCTATATTTGGAACTATAGGTATCTTTATTGGATCATTGCTGAAAAAAAATAAAGAAAAGTAAAAACGAAAAATGCTTTATTTGTATCCATATGGTAAGTAAAATATTACCTAATCCACGCGTTTCCGGTCTCCGTGCGGAATGAAGGGTAACTCGTATGAATTATAGTCCTGAGATCTGATTGGACAATCATGGCACTACATTGTTACAATTTAAATTCTTGAAGAGAAATCGGATAGTGGTTACCATATACTCTAGACATGTCTCGGGGGAATTCCTCTTATCTGCCTACATTGGCATGCTACACTGATCCATTTTCCTAGATAAATATCGGGTCATTTTAAGTTTCGTAATAATGAGAATTGTAAATTTAAAAAAATGGATAGCATTCACTGAATTTGCAAGAGTGTAAGCTTAGATTTACCGCTGCTTACTGCCCCGGATGATCAGTATGACGTTCCTTGTGCTTGTCAATGAGCTTGCGCGCAGAATACACAGATATAAAGAACATTTTAATTCAAATTGTTATATTGTTTTTAACCAATATGTTCTACTTTATATAATAAACCTTTATTACCGAACTTACGTACAATGTTTCAACATAGTTAGATTTAAGCAGATATATAAATAATAAATAAATATAAGCATGAACACTAATAGCAGGTTGATGTTTGCAATTGTAATTAATCAGGTGAGTTTCAATACACATCTCGGAACTAAAAAGCGGGGCCAAACATGTAGTGGTCAGCTATTAAGGTTTAATGATGTAAGTCAAAATATGTCTCAAGGTGAAATCGGGGCCCGGGAGAGGGGTGGGTAGGTGCACCCTCCCCTTGCCTATATATGCGGGCGTCCTCGAATCTGAGCTACGCACACATACGAGACACATTTCAGAATACAATAAATATAGGGCTTTACCACGTGACTATAAATTTTATAGTTCTTTAAGCTTCCAGTCGTGAGCTTTAAGAAGAAAATATGAAAATTAGATCTCTAACAGTTTAGTAACATATCATCTTTATATAATGTAGTAAATTTTCATTATATTTTCTGTTTTAAAAGTCTCGACTGGAAGCTAAAGGATTATAAAGGTATATTAAGAAATTGTACTCCTTGATGCGAGCATCATACTGGAGTAGAGACAGGTTATTCAGATTGACCTTTACTTGTCCAGGCACGAAGTGAAGATGTAAAAAGACATAAATATGAGACTGACAAGAGTGCCTGATACCAAGCTATACAATTAAAAATGGTTCATATAATTTAGAATTTACACTGAATTCCGAGATCCACGTGGATCATTACAATCATTGGACTAAGTAGTCAGCGATTTACAATCATTGGACTAAGTAGTCCGATCATTGGACTAAGTAGTCAACGCTTTACAATCATTGGAATAAGATGTCTGTAAGTTTCAATCTTTGGACTAAGTAGTCAGCTAGTTCGAAACATTGGACTGAGTAGTCAACGAGTTCCGATCATCGAACTAAGTAGTCAATGATTTACAATTATTGGACTGTGTAGTCAACGAGTTCCAGTCACTGATTGAGTAGTCAACGATTTACGATTATTGGACCGATCGAGTAGTTAACGAGCTCCAGTCACTGATTGAGGAGTCAACGATTTAAAATCATTGGACTATGTCCAAGGTCACCCCACTTTGAGGTTTTGGTAGTGGGGGATTGGAGTGGGGTGCTTCAAATATTTATTTTAATTATTGTACAAGTCCCATCCAGGCTCGATCTTGGTTTGGAAGCTGATATAGTGAAAGTTAGATGTACAGCTCCGCTTCCCCAGCCAGCAATGCCGATGGTGAACTGAGTAAAGATACAAAATGGGTGAAGTTAGATAATAATAATTTAATAAAAATTAAAAGATCAATATTTCACATTTCCCAAATACATTTCTTCCGCTCGACCCTTTTCTATCATATCACATCATCTGATTCGTAGTGTGAGAGATTTCTACCTGTCCTTGTGAACTACCCATCTGTGTATTCCTCTCTATCTCCTAATTCCCTCTTGTCCTCCATGACTGCCTCCACATTCCTTCTCATCTTCCTCCTCCATTTCCTCTTCCAGATCACTTTTTCCCTCCCCTTCTATCCTCTTTTCAATGTGACTGCACGTTGTCGACCCCAACTGCACTGTCATTCTCACTTTCGTCTCCCTCTTTGAGATTCGGGACTACGAACTTGCACCGGAAGTTCTGTCCCCCGAAAAACTTCCTGTGAAAACACAAGGATGGTACAATATTTTCCTCAGCGCTCTGATCTCACACTACACACAGCCTATCATCTAATAAAGCTATTCAATTTCACCGGTCACGCATTCATTCACTCCGAAATACGCATACATTCATGTATGGTATAGCACAACATAATAACACAATAAAAGAACGGTATTAATTACTCTCACACAAAGAACAATAAATGGCTTCACATCAGTACATACTCATAATTCCATTACACAAACCAATAAGAAACAATCAGACGTATATCTTACATCACAACTCATACCAAATATACAAATATTTAAATATCAATGCTCTGATATATTCACACATCGATCTATTGTGACTAGTCGTACATGCTGAAATCATTTTTTCTAGACTCCAATTCAAAAATGCTTAAACTCTAACATAACGTTTTACTAAAGGTGCTGGTTACTACGAAGTAACCTACCAGTGAATTACAATATTAACACTAACGAACTAGCAATCTACATAATTATCTACGTAAACACAAATTCATGACTAAAATACGCTTATAACTGAAATACAAGTTAATTATACAAACTAAAACAATCCCAGTATTTTAGTATACATACTACAAATAATTACAATTATGACGCCGTATTTTTTTTCCCCAAAAATCGAGCCAATAGTTTACTGACATTGTCGAAGCTTTTCCTTTCTCTTACAATTCTGTTCCTAAGATTCCCGCCAAATTGCGAGTGGCTTTCATCGGAGTAATCTTATTTTCACAGCAACCTATGGCATTTACTGATGAAATTTCTTTGAGATTTTAGCAATAATTTGGATCTATGATTTAATTCCTTCTCTACCTTAATGCAGGTTAGATATTGTTGGGGAATGTCCCAATAAAAAATAACAATGTCTATTCGCTTGTCTGTCTACGTGGCGGGTGAAAACACGTATCGTTCACCCTGCTGGCTTCCTTTTGATCCCAAGACCAATGTTTAACGCCTGGGTGCGAGGACTACAAGACCTTTGGAAGGCGGCTATTCTGGATGGCTGGCGACTTGAATAATCTATTAATACTGGTTACGGCGATGTTTGCACATCAAATTCGGTAATAATATATCCAGGTTTATACATTTCCTGATAATCTATACTACAATCGTGACACCCTAAGTATTTACAATCATTGTTCTGAGTAAACAGCGAGTTCCAGTTATTGGACTGAGTAGTCAGCGATTTGCAATCATTGGACTGAGTAATCAACGAGCTCTTTTGGTGTGAAGCAGGAGCTCATTTATCTACATTGAAAAAAATTTTTTAATTAGTTTCCTAGTAATTCATAAAGGCAAATATAATTCTTTAAAACTTAAGATCAATTTGAAAGACTATGTAAGTATGAATGTAAGTATGTATGTATGTATGTATGTATGTATGTATGTATGTATGTATGTATGTATGTATGTATGTATGTATGTATGTATGTATGTATGTATGTATGTATGTATGTATGTATGTATGTATGTATGTATACGAGATCAGATTTACTGCAGGCAGCCGTGTATTGACCTGCTGGTGAATGAACACCTCATATTCCCGAGTGTGTCCGCTAAAAATGTAGTTCTCAATCACCTCTGCATATCGATCAGCTGATAGTTTTCATTTCTTGGTTTCTACTTTTATCCATATTGATTAAATCAATATAATACACACATATGTTTTAAACTTAAAAGATGGTTTTAATAATAAAAGTTGAGCAGTAGCAACACTAGGATATCTACAACATTCAAATGAACGCAATGCCATTCACCTCCAGGCCCATGGAAATTAATGTGGAATAGAAACTAAGGAAACTGACGAACCAACAAGAGGTAATTAAAATATTTTAATATATTTATACTTGATCTAAGTCATTATTCTGCTTTAGCGACTGTACAACCGTCCCACAATCTCTCTCTCTCTCTCTCTCTCTCTCTCTCTCTCTCTCTCTCTCTCTCTCTCTCTCTCTCTCTCTCTCTCTCTCTCTCTCTCTCTCTCTCATTATCTTATTTAAATATAATGATCGATTTTTTTTAGAACATTATGGTATGATTAAGAAAAATCGACATAATATTAAATATATCACAGTATGTGTATCACGTAACCGAGGTTTTTACTGGTTTGCAATATTGTATCATTGATAAACACTTGATAAATCCCAAGGATAGTGCAAACGTATCGTTACGATGAACCATATTCTTGTAGGTTATTTGGTGAAATTTCTCTATCAAGGTTTTAATCCAGCCCAAATTCATTTTCTCTCATTCCACATTTCTGCGCAGTTTGTCCGCTCTGCTTAAGAGGAAAGGGGAGAACAGAAAGAATAAACAATTGTGATGAAAATGTACCATATTAGATTAATTTAGAAAATGGGGATCATTAATACTTTTCTTTTCATCATTTCTTTCATACGTCACTACAAACTAATTTGTGGAGATTGATCATTTATCTAGATTCAACTGCAGACGCTCGCGAGAATGTTTATATATGCATATTTTTGCGCCATGGACGGATCACAATTTGATATGCCAATGGTATAGGTATATCAGATTGTTTTATACCAACACTTTAAATGCATGTTTTATATATATATATATATATATATATATATATATATATATATATATATATATATATATATATATATATATATATATATATATATATATATAACATACATACGTATGTGTGTAGGATGTAAACATGTGCGATTGCACTTGTTTTTATTGAAGATTGATGTACTCTACCTGTTCATGACATCTGAAAGACATTTTTTATTACAATATGTGAAGTTCGAAAAAGGCACACATCGCACTCATTCGTCTTAAATAAATTAATTTGATTTTAATACATATATCACATTATTCTGTGGATTTATACATTGTCAACCTGCAAATATGTATTTTCTGGTTCATTGTTTATACTATCGTATTCTCTATAAGATATTTTTACTTTCATGAGAGAAGTAAACAAAATCGTGCTAGATAAAAAGCTGTCGCATATTCAGTGCCCAGTTTACTAGTCATTGTGCGTTAGCTGAGGTTTAGAAACTCACTGTTCTGTTAGCCTTTAGTCGCAAAATGTCTTGTTGTCATGACGACGATGAGATACATGTCTTCTCCGTGACATTACATCATTGAACTACTCATTGCATTTTTTTTTTCATACACTCCATCGCTCAGTCTTGGTTGGTAGTTATGGATTGAGATCTAGTTACAGGGAAGGCTTGTCACGCAGGGCAATATGGGTACATTGAAAGAGAGGAATGAAACGGCTGCTGCTGCCGTTTCAAAAATATTCTGAAACGGAATTCGACTTATTGTGTTGTTACTACTATATCGATTTCTTTATTTCCTAAGTCGTGCGGTTTATGATGAGTTTGCATAAAGACAACAATCAGCAGCAGCAGCAGCAGTATTACAGAACAACAAGAGCATAAATGCAAAAGTTTCGTTGATGATTCTAAAAGCAACATAAGAAAAAAAAGACAAACTGAGGTACACATTGGATAAAGTTTGTCAAGTGTGCTGAATTTTATTAAAGAAATGTACTAATTTGAAACTTTGGAAGACATAGCTCACCGTCTGAACTCGAATATAAATCGAGTCAAACTGCAAACAACAAAACAGCAAAGGTCATGATCTGTTTTAGCATAATGCAGATGCAGATCAGGGTTGATTTTGTTTATTCTACTGATTACTCCTAACAAACCGCACAGACCCAGATCTGCCTGTGCATTATGCCAATGCAGACTTGATATGCAGTTCTTACCCGTCTTATAAGCGAGTAAAAAGCCGTATGGACTGCATTACAGCTGAAACTTCTTTTTCTATACTAAAGTCTTAAGTAGTGGACTATATATATATATATATATATATATATATATATATATATATATATATATATATATATATATATATATAAAGCCCTCGACAAATGTTTAAATATTCAGTGCGATAGTATGCACTAATGGGAATGAACCGTATTATTTAGAAGATACATCTCTAGACTTGAACTAATGAACTATACAGGTTACAAGATAGTCTCTAGACTTGAAGTAATGAACTGTACAGGTTACAAGATAGTCTCTAGACTTGAACTAATGAAATGTACAGGTTACAAGATAATCTCTAGACTTGAAGTAATGAACTGTACAGGTTACAAGATAATCTCTAGACTTGAAGTAATGAACTGTACAGGTTACAAGATAATCTCTAGACTTGAAGTAATGAACTGTACAGGTTACAAGATAGTTTCTAGACTTGAACTAATGAACTATATCTCAAGACTTAACTAATGTAACTCTTGTACCGTTTACAAGATACATCTCAAGGCTTGTATTAATAGACTGTATTTACTAAGGGCTTCTAGACTTGAATGCGACCTCCCCCATTTATCCATTCATTAAAACTAGTATAATCTGATCAGACAGTTTATATGTTTATGGTTCTAGTATTTGCTCCAGCGACGCGAACAATAATATAACGAACATTATGCCCTCCTCTGCTTTAATCAGACAAGTCCCCTACCCGCAAAAAAATGTTGCACTACGGGGAGTCCAATGCCATTAGATGGCAGAAAACATTAGAAACTCCCAGCGGATTTCATCTACCCCGAAACGTAAATCATATTTAAAGCGCTTCTGGTATTCCAATATCGTTTGCCATATATTGCCCACACAACAGGAAGGATTCAGTCCAATCCGTGGAAACTGAACGCATTTTGATTATAACCTTTACAGATGAATGTACGGTTGTTTGAACACATTGACTTGTGGTAAAAGTCTCCTCAAAGAATTTTTACGGCTTTTATTTGATGAAAAACTTCATTGAGCATAGATCGAGATAAACTAGTTTCATATTGAGAGCACTTGTACCGAAAGAAATTTCAAATAAAGACAGAACATAGAACACAATGCAAAATAACGTTCAAACTCTAATTTAATAACACTTCATTTTACTTTTTCGATTCTGACAAGAATCTCTCGGGCAAAGAACAATTACGAATCCATTAGATCTTTATATATATATATATATATATATATATATATATATATATATATATATATATATATATATATATATATATATATATATGTGTGTGTGTGTGTGTGTGTGTGTGTGTGTGTGTGTGTGTACACGTATTAATTTGTCCAACTGTAAAAGGCATAGAGCCTGATCTTACATCTTAAAATGCTATTTTGTTTGTTATGCTGATCAATCACATCAAATTGCATATATGCATATATACAGGTTCAATATATTACCCATTAGTCGTTACAAACATTATGGGCCCAGATATTAATTTTGCTCGTTATACTAATGAACTGCATAGACCCAGATCTGCTGGTACTTTATTATTTAGCGGTAAATCTGGAGTTTTGTTGTTAGTCCCAAAGTCCTTTATGATTTCAGATCTGGCTCACTATACAGCGTCAGGCCATGGTCTGTGTTTTTGTTTTGTATTAATTAGTCTTTATAGAATCAGATATGTTGCTGCATTATGCAGTGGTAGTTCAGGGTCTACGTTATTGTTTTCCTGATTAGTCATTTCCAAACTTTATAGACCCAGGTCTGTTAAGGCATTATGCAACGGAATATCAATGTATATATTGTTCGATTTATTGATTAGTCTTAAAACTCAATGTACCTGGGTCTGCAGGCTCAGTATGTGACAGTATGTTTTGTAGATAGACCAGAACTATACACAAGTACAGACGGTAAAATGGCTGAAACAATATTTTATTACTTGCCATTTTGTAAACAGCCACTGATATTTCGATCCGGATAACCCAAGTCTTCAATTCTCCGCCATCCATTTCTACTCCATGAGCAGCTAAAATCTACCCCATCTCCAAGGATTTGCAGTTTAATTTTCCGCCTGTCGAAATTAAGTATCGATTGACTCAGAATCTTGTATAATTTGGCTGCCGATATTTAACGATTTTAAAAGTCAAAATTGATCTCTCTTACTCATCTTACCAAAGGTAAGGTTTGAATAATGGCATTTGGTATAGTTGACCGGGATTAAATCCATTCTCTAATGCAAGTATTTAAATCGCGAGATTGAAGTAATGTACTTTATCGGCAATGGCAGTGGATCTAAATTAGGTGAAACATAACATGTACGAAATTCTCAGTAAATAGTAGCATCATATTATTTCACAAAACGCTGACATATTCTGTCTGTTTTATGGATTCGATATGGAAATGCAACTTGTTTAAGATCATTGTGCAAATTTAGCATGAATTAATCGATATCGTACACGTGCCATTTTATTTGCCACCATGAGGTTTCTTCGTCCCCGCTTTTAGTTTAATTTCCATGCGTGAAAAGGCAAGTTAAAATGTGAAGACAGGAAAGTAACAAAAAAAAAATACAGAAAGCAATATTAATCTAAGTTTTTTAGTATCGAGAAATATTTCTCCCTAAGGTGAATGATATGACTGACATCAATGGAATTTCTGTGCTATAAGGTACCTTATTTAAATTTCTGATTGACATTTTTCTAAGTACCAGGTTATAAATCCGTTTAGTTCAAAGAGAAAACCCGTTAGTTCGCCATTCTTATTCATCAAGTTATGCAAATTATTTATTTATTTTTTATATATTTATTTATTTATTTATTTATTTATTTATTTATTTATTTATTTATTTATTTATTTATTTATTGTATGATACCAGAAAAGTATTAAAACAAACGAAAGAAAACAACACAATTTGGGTATTGGAAGATTTCCACATTGTACCATTATTACATGGCTACTTTTGTTTTGGTCTGGTTGTATTGATCCAACCGAAATTGTGCAATCAATATTTCTAGTTGATTTTTATTCAGACCGTTGATATTCCAAAAAAAAAAAGAAATTACAGACTGTGCTTCAGTGTCATTAGACACCATTAAGGTCAATAAAAACGTCTCGTCTTGGTCTTGTTCAGATTAACGCCATTTTCAGCTGCCATTATATTTGGTGGAGGAAGAACTCGTGAAGTCCCCGGGAGAAATAATCGACCCACAGGAAGCTACTGGCAATCTTTCTCACCCACCTACATTGGTTAAGAGGAGACGTCATGACATTTTTTTCTATAATTAACAAGAATATACCATATAAAATATCGTTTAAGAGTTTCATTTAAATAAAACTAATTTAAAAAGTGTAGGACATATACAAAATTAATAATTACCCAATTGATTTGATTATTTTTCTTCAATAAATTAAAGAGGTCAAAGAGCAAGGTAAGGATATTATAATACAATAAAAGATATAATTCCGCATTCATAATTGTTCTGTAGGTCCATATTAGCGATTATAAATATTGTCATCTCACTGCTACACAGCGTTTTGGGTCAACGAGCTCATATAATGGTTGCTTTTAATTTTTTTTATTCTTTTCGCCGATTGTGTTTTCTTGTTATAACATTTCATTCGACTTCCTCTGATACGAGTTGAATCGCTTCGCCTCACTGACAGAGATATGGAATTAATCGTAAAGCGGATGAGCATTGGGCTAAATAAGAAAATTAGATCCGCGTGTCGCAAATATGCGTTGAAAAACATATTTTAGGACGCTTTACCAACTTTGAAATTCGTGCACTTCATTATTTTCTAATAAATGTCGAAAAATTTAAGAAATTTTTCAGTTCCCTAGCCATAACCTCATGTTTTTATCATTATTATTATTATTATTATTATTATTATTATTATTATTATTATTATTATTATTATTATTATTATTATTAGCGATCACAGAAAGATGAATCATTGTCATGTCATTGAGGTTATTATGACGATTAAACAACAATATGCATGAAGGGATTTTACTATGGCCACTATCTACATCACAGGTTTTTCTATTATGCGACGGAAAAGGCTTAGGACATTCTGTGTAAAATAACGTCATGACGTCATATAATTCAGAACATCCTTGTCTCTTGACGACGCGAGTCGAATAACTTCACTGAAAGAGACCCAGAAACAAACGCAGTCAGACTTCTCTAATTGATAAGTGTTGGAGGAACATCTGGGTACGGAAGAATATTCTTTTAAAATGATTGGTGTTAAAAATAACACTCAACAAAGTTTCAACTTGATATTGAATATTTGCTCTATTAATTTTCTTATTCTAACGATACAACTGAAATCGTCATGTTTTAAATTTGGCTAAAGATATTGATTATGTTGCTGCTAGTGATAAAATATCATCTACTTACAACGACATTGGTGAAGTTGTTATGACTTATTAGTAATTACGGACTTGACGTCAGTTCAAAATGGTCATTATTTACATCTTAGATTTGTCATTATTTTGTAAAGAGAGCCATATGATTTTGCTCATTCCAAACTAGGTGAATAACTTCAGCCTATTGCTCGCTAAGGTTTGCAAGGAAGATATAAAACTCAATTTAATGCATTTTACTTTAATTGAGAACTCTTTGCATTCGAGTTATCAATGGTATTAAACTATTCTCGAGGTGGATTAATTAGCACGAAATTTCGTTGAGAAACCTATGGACCAGCATACAAGATAAGATGATGACCATTTGAAGTTCAAGAATTCGATTTGAATATCAGAGTTAATATCTCTGGTGCCTCGAATAGATTTATATTTAGATAATTAGGAGGAAGCAACAAATCATGTGTGCAGACCCATTTAAAGGCGATGAATACTTTTGTTAAGGGCACAAAGATTTAAGAAAAATGTTAATTTTGGGACTTTTGGACGTAAATTCATAACATGTAGAAGTTTCTTACATTTTTATTTCATTTCAAAGATTTTAACATCGTTTAAAGTTGTACCTTTTTCTTAACACATCTTATTCAAATCTGTGTATTAAACTGTCATTGTCATAAGATATTTTTATGGCTTACGTGATGAAGACGACATTTTTTACGTCATCAAAACGAGTTTCTACTTGCATTTTGTTCAAATCTCTATGCATATATGGCGGCACATTTACATAGGTTGCGATAATCTAAAAACATGTCATTAAAACAACATAAATATATAAATTTTGCTATTATGTTTCAACACGTTATAATCGGTAACTCGTCACGTTGATGTCAAAGACTTCTTCATCGTATAGCATGCATAAATATCTCACCTAGATGATGACGGATAAATACTTCCGAGTAAATCATCTGTATAATTTTAGAAATTGTATTAATTACATAGTTTTTTTTCTTAAAATCCACAGTGGTGTTGGTGACTGGTGCCAGTGGTTACATTGCTAATCACATCATCAAACAGCTTCTGGAAGAAGGCTACAGGGTGAGAGGAACGCTGAGAAGTCTGCAAGATGAAGATAAAGTCAAGCGTCTGAATGAGTTATGCCCGGATGCTGCACACAAATTGGAGCTAATTGAGGCAGACTTGACGAAACCAGATTCATGGGAGCCGTGAGTATATGAGAAGCTGAAAAACGTCATCTGTAATGGTGAAAGTTTCTGCAATAAAATTGTTTTCTTGTTTGTAAGAGATAATACTAATACTTAAAATTTATTTACAAACTGCTACCACTACCACATAAATATGGAGAAACTCGGCTCTTTAAAGTACTTGGCTAACAGGGGCCCATGAATTGTTTGAAAATTTTGACTCGATAAGTAAATTATAGATTGTATTTTTCCTACTTGATTATTTCAGCACAATTTCTTATCTCCGCCATTCATATTTCCCCAGGAAGTGGTTAAAATATATTCAGCCATTAAATTGCCACCATGGCAAGTTCAACCCGGGAAGGGAGTTACATCTATAAAATAATGATTTTATGTTTGTACTATATATACCCTCTATATGTTTCAGTCTCAAGTTGTTACATCAGATTACAGAGATATATGATAATGCCATCGAAGACATAGGTTTATAAGGATAAATGCAGCCAAAGTCATTAAATCGTCTCCGATACGACTTTGGTTACAAGCAACAAACAAGGAAACAAATGAAAAACAAAGCCTAACGCCATTACTTACATTATGTCACAGTGATATTAACTTTCTTTGTTCAAAGAGTAGACTTCCTAACATTATAGAGAATAAGATTGAAATCTAATTTTCGTAGGCAGTTTCAATAACCATTTTATATTTTTTAAAAAGTTTTCTCGGATGGCCAAAGTCCTAAGCGTGAAGTATTAAAACACATTCTCTAATAATCACATACATCTTGGTTACATTATCTATTGTTCTCATAACTCTAACGGTAGTACCATAGCACCGGATGAGATAGGATATTCACTTTTACTAAGTTGGATAGAAAAATCGGTTTTAATGATGCAATCTCTCTCTCTCTCTCTCTCTCTCTCTCTCTCTCTCTCTCTCTCTCTCTCTCTCTCTCTCTCTCTCTCTCTCTCTCTACATCAAACTGTCCTGTTCTATAGAGATACCTACACAAGTGTGTCCATTCCTGCTTAATACTCAGCTGCACCATCCGTTCTATCTACTTTTGCAAATACCTTCTAACCTCTTGTCTGTCTGCCTAAATACCTACAAACTTACCAAACTCTTTGCAATGCATATATACATAACAAAATATGTTTTTCTTGCGTATCTAACTACCAATCTAAATATACGTGACCCTTCACCTATCCACCGACCTTGTCAATTCTTTGTTTAAAGAGCCGTGAAGGACGTAGAGTATGTGATTCACGTGGCCAGCCCGTTCCCACATCAGCAGCCCAAGGATGAAAACGAACTGATTCAGACGGCTGTGGACGGGACACAGGCAATTCTTAAGGCATGTATGGCAGCCAAGTCTATCAAAAGGGTCGTCATGACAAGCTCCTCCGTGGCTGTTGGCTGTAAGTTTGTTTCCTTTTTAAGAGTAAATCAGACATTTTTTGTTACACTAAGCAAAATATGAAATATCACCCATAATACGACTTGTAAATAGATTAAATATTATAGACATCTTTTGTTTGCGAATAATTAGACATTTAATGGATTATTTATTTCCTTTATGTCTGTCTGCTTGTGAGTCTCTCTCTCTCTCTCTCTCTCTCTCTCTCTCTCTCTCTCTCTCTCTCTCTCTCTCACACACACACACACACACACACAAACAATAGTATAGTTAAAAATCAGTTGTCAGAACATTTTCCTAACTTCAACATTTCTTCAGAACTTGTATGAGAAAATGAATTTTGTAATTTGAGGAAGAAAACTTGAGTACACAAATTGAAATCTGTAATATTTGATCTCTATGACCTCTTTTTCATTGGTAGATGGTGCAGGGCACGATCCTAACAAAGTCTTCAATGAGGAAGATTGGACCGATCCAGAAAAATTGGATGCCTACGGCAAGAGCAAAACAATGGCCGAGAAGGCAGCATGGGATTATGTAAAGGAACTCCCAGGTGAGATATGTCTAATATTTAAATCTAATGAATGCCTAGATGAATGGATGTAGAAAAAAAAACAAAACAACACGACCTCCAGTATACTAGACGGTCCTGATGACAGAAGCATATAATCTATAAAGCAAATACAATTTTAAAAATCTTAAAAAATAGACAAAGTCAACATTTCACTATATGCGTTAAGCGAGGATTGAAAAATAAGTAGGCGTTTGGGTTTAAACTAAATATGCTAGTATTAAATTCAGTAAACTTCTAACTTCATTATGAGTTCTAAACAAAATAAAATATATTTTTATTATGCATCGAAATATATTAACTTTGTGAAAAATCTTCAAGCAACGAAGTAGGCACTTCGTTTACATCCTTACATGGTTGCTTGTTTTTTATTTATTCATCAACCCAATATAGCCTGTACAACTATTATCGTGATTGCACCGTGAGTATTGTCAAACTGATTATGCACTACATCACATTTCATAATCTTGCAGATGAAGATAAGATCGAGCTGGCAGTCATTAATCCAGGTTACGTTATGGGACCTGCAGTAAATGGTACACAATGTTCCAGCATGGAGGTGAGGCCTTTTCATATAAAAGTTGCTATTGACATTTTCTTGTTGTGGGCAAATATTAAAGACTCGTTGTCATATGATCAATATAAAATATGCTATCGGACTAAAACATAACAACATCGCCTAGTTCAACATAACTAGTCATTCGGAGTTTATTATACCAACTAGATGAAATATAGACAACATTTATTTTGGGAATCACTAATATATTCTATTTAATTACTTGTTATACGTAGTTCAGGAGTATACTGGAGTAAATTCTTTGCGACCAAAATTCATGAACTCGAGAAGTTCGCAAGAAAGTTTCTTGACTTACAACGTCCAATTTGCTTCGAAATGACGAAGGAAACGATTGAAGAAATCCATATTTTGATGGTCTTTTTGCAGGTTATTAAGAGATTATTGGAGAGGAGTATGCCTTTTGTGCCAAAGTTAAACTTTGCCATTGTTGACGTAAGAGACGTGGCAACTGCGCATATCAAAGCGATGACCTTACCAGAGGCGTCAGGTAAGTAAAGTTGCGATGGTACTTTTCGAAATTTCAGGAGATGAATA
Organism: Potamilus streckersoni; assembly: GCA_016746295.1. NCBI lineage: Eukaryota > Metazoa > Mollusca > Bivalvia > Unionida > Unionidae > Potamilus > Potamilus streckersoni. The sequence goes on along the minus strand of JAEAOA010002019.1, from coordinate 148,265 downwards.
ACGCATTCACTCCCGTGCAATGTTAATAATGGCAATTTTTAATTGTCTCTGCGCTTGTGAATACGAAACAGTTTTTAAGAAGGTCAGTTTTGTAAGTTATCTCTTTCTTTGCATACTTTTAAGCTCCATTGGTCATAGCCCAGGAGAGCTTTGGGGATGGTCGTTCGTCTGTGGCCCATTTGTCCGTTAGCACCAATTTGTTATTATTCTTTCTCCTAAACTACTTTCAGGATTTTCATGCAACTTTCCAAATACATTCATCCTACAGTCTCGTTTTTCTAAATGAAACAGGCGCAGCTCGCAGGTCCGACATGACGACCACATCAGCCATCTTGAAGTTTTTTTTATATTTATACTTCTGCTTTGATGGTCATATCAGTGTGAGTTTTTTAATGAAAGACTTCTTATCACGTCTAATTTGTCTGCAGTGAAAATGGTGTCCATCTAATTTCCAGTATGGCCGCGAAGGCAATCGTCGTGAAAATCCTGTTACCGTTTTTGTCCTAAAAGGAAATTCATATGGACATAGGCTATTCATGTGAAGGCTTCCTATCGTGTCTGGTTGGTACTAAATGGAGATAGTGCTTATATAATCTTATATATCGCCACTACAGCAGCAATTTGTATAACCTTGTTTTTATTTTACTCCTTCAAGCAACAAGAGATTGTCGCCAGAAAACTTCCTTAGATGTCTTGTTTGTCCTAAATGAAAATGGTGCCTCCCAGACATTTACTATGGCAATCATATGGGTCTCCTTGAAAATCATGGCTTCACTACTAATCCAGAATACATGGTCAAATCAGAATTTGGCCGTAGTCTTGAAAATCTCATTATTGTTATCCATCTCAAATGAAATGTTAACTCAAAATGACGTTTTAAGCAGAAGACTTCAAATAAAGTCGATTTGATTACAGATTAAAATGCCTCTGTTGTAATGTCTGTTATGGACAATATGGTGGCCATTTTGAAAATTATGTTATCGCTACTCCTAAACAAAATGTCGATAAGACATGAACTTTTTTCATCAAGAGTTTCAAAAAGATTTAACCCTTAATATATCCACCACAGTGGCCATTTTATCTCCCAAATGATTTAGTACGTCATTATGGAGTTTTCACTACAGACTTTTTATGATATAAAGCGCCAAGTCGAAATGGTGACAACCGTGAATCGAAAATGTCTACCATAATGTCTATGATTAAATATCTTATAGCCTCTATTCTCCTTGACTCTTTGGTAACACTGACATAGCTTTTTCACAAGAAGACTTCGGATGATGTCTGTTTGGTCCTTGATAAAATCAGTGCCAGTTTGACATCAAATATGTCCACCGCCACATTCAGGGTTTGACAATCCTGTTATCGCTAAGAAATATGAGACATCATGTCAACACGACACTGAGCCGTTTAAGGAAGCAATATTTATATCTAGAATTTTTTTTTGAAAGTATTTTTCTGCAAGAAGAGTATGAATCCCTCTACGAAATATAATTATGTCTCTATAGGTTCCGAAAATCTGTTATTTAGAAACCTATCATCTTTAGCATGAAAACAGTGTAAGTGTTTTCTGTTTGAAGTTCGCAGTGGGAATAGTTCGTTTTTTTTTTTGAGACAACGCACACGAAACAATAGTGTAAAATGCAAAATTTTTAGTAAACTGGCGCTGGATACGGATTAGACACATTGTTTCCAACAACCAAACCCATTTATTTGCAAATGAACTTCAAGCACATTGCCAGTATTATGTAAGAAAGGAAGGTAATGAATGGGATCAGTACCTTTTGTACAATATTCTTGTTGTTCCAATGAATTGGATCAGTTTGTTTGTTTGTTTGTTTGTTTGCTGTTGTGCTTAACGCCATTTTTCAGCACATGATAGGCTAATAATGGCGGCCAGTATTAATGGTGGAGGAAGAAACCGGGAAGTCACCGGAAAGAACCACCGACCCACGAGAAGCTACTGGCAAGCTTTCTCACATATCCACATTCGCCGAATCCTAGACTCGAACCCACGCAGACAGAGGTGAGATGGCAGTGATCCGTAACGGACAGCGCTTTAGACCACTCGGCTACTAAGGGCCCCAATTGGATCAGTACATTTTGTACAATATTATTCTTGTCACTCCAATGCATGTGTAAGAACTTATTAAAACAGTGAAATAGATTGAGAACATAAGTTTTGTGTACAATGAACAATATTCTTAGTTTGAAACGTGACATTTGCATGGATTTTCATATATATATATATATATATATATATATATATATATATATATATATATATATATATATATATATATATATATATATATATATATATATTGAGAGGGTGGGGTACCCCCTTGTTATGTGCAATGTTTATCGTTATCTAGAAGACCTTGTCAATTGTACAATTTAATGAGAAATACGTCTGATTTTTACCGGAGCTACATTCTGGCTTTCCTCAGGAACTTAGACTGACTAATTTCGAGATGGCGACTACTTAAAGCCTTGAATTGCGTCAAGGAAACACACCTCCTTGTTCAGTTTAGCCAATCAGAATTAACTTTCTATAACCGCCAAAGTTTTAACAATCACATCGAAGTCAGAAATTTTCTCTCTTGACTGCCTTTATTAATAACTATCCCTGGATATATTTCCATAGCACATGTACGCTCCCCATATCTAGAAACAAAATGCTATTGAAGGAAAGGAATATGTGTGTGTGTGTGTGTGGACCAATTACGGTCATTACCAAGTTTAATTACATTTACAGGTAAACGCCATTTGCTGGTGAATTCCAATATGTGGATGAGGGACATAGCTCAGACCCTTGCCAAAGTCTTTAAACAACAAGGTAGTTATCCAAGTTATTTACTTACCTTTGCTATTATTTACATTGCACTTAAAGTTTAGATAGATATTTCACCGGAACCAGCACAAAACAATTCACACCTTAAACCCATCAGTATTGCCGGATTGCACTAATATACATCCAAATATAACATTTAAGAATTTATCTGAAAAGCGAATAATACATTGACTAAGAAAAATGCATCCTTCCTAAAATATTCAGAATTCTTGTATTGCTAACAATGAATAAACTTTGATTTTTATTAATATATTTGTTTTTAATGTGTCTAGGTTACAACGTTCCAACAACTAACTGTCCCAACCCAATGCTGTACATCGCTGGCCTGTTTGACAAAGGGGTTAAAATGATCATTCCACAGTGTGGAAAGATCCACAAGTTCGACAACTCAAGGGTAAGCTGCCAGAGATTGTTTATAGTGCGCTTAGTATAATATTAGTACGCTTAATATAATTTCGCGTTTCTGGTTTGTTCAGTCAAACGTATCCTAAAGTAGATCTCATAACTAAGACAATCTGTTCACAAAGACTATCTAAGGAATATCTGGGGCATCAATATTTCAAGAAAGTTTAATAAAGTTCTTGTAATAACAATCAATAATTGCTACATGTTAAGTCTGTTTGCTGTGGTACAAAAGACATAACATTACATAAGGTATGCATGAAGTCAGTACATTTAGAGGGAGTGGACCTTATGTGTGCCAAAATATTTGCATGCAAAGGCTAAAACTGAATGGTCTCACTATTGTCCTTCATTATAGATGGTTTGTTCTCTTACTTATAGATAGGTATTTTCCTTACTTAAAGATGGATATTGTCCTTACTTATAGATAGGTATTGTCCTTACTTAAAGATGGATATTGTCCTTACTTATAGCTAGGTTTTGTCCTTACTTAAAGAATGGTATTGTCCTTACTTATAGATAGGTATTGTCCTTACTTAAAGAATGGTATTGTCCTTACTTATAGATAGGTATTGTCCTTACTTAAAGAATGGTATTGTCCTTACTTAAAGAATGGTATTGTCCTTACTTATAGATAGGTATTGTCCTGACTTAAAGATGGGTATTGTCCTTACTTATAGATTGGTATTGTCCTGACTTAAAGATGGGTATTGTCCTTACTTATAGATAGGTATTGTCCTTACTTAAAGATGGGTATTGTCCTTACCTATAGATTGGTATTGTCCTGACTTAAAGATGGGTATTGTCCTTACTTATAGATAGGTATTGTCCTTACTTAAAGAATGATATTGTCCTTACTTATAGATAGGTATTGTCCTGACTTAAAGATGGGTATTGTCCTTACTTATAGATTGGTATTGTCCTGACTTAAAGATGGGTATTGTCCTTACTTATAGATAGGTATTGTCCTTACTTAAAGATGGGTATTGTCCTTACCTATAGATTGGTATTGTCCTGACTTAAAGATGGGTATTGTCCTTACTTATAGATAGGTATTGTCCTTACTTAAAGATGGATATTGTCCTTACTTATAGCTAGGTTTTGTCCTTACTTAAAGATGGATATTGTCCTTACTTATAGATAGGTATTGTCCTTACTTAAAGATGGGTATTGTCCTTACTTATAGATAGGTATTGTCCTTACTTAAAGATGGGTATTGTCCTTATGGATAGGTATTGTCCTTACTTAAAGATGGGTATTGTCTTTACTTATAGCTAGGTGTTGTCCTTACTTAAAGATGTGTATTATCCTTACTTATAGATAGGTTATCTCTATTGCTTATTGACAGTTGTACTCTGGAATGTTGTAAAGTATGAGTGAACATTCAAAGAAAGATTTAAAACAGGTAATTCTTAGACACATTCGTTTACTTTTATCATTTGCGATTCATATCATTGATATCTGACTATTCAAAAATAGAATGATTATTATATGACTAAGGGAAATATCAAACCTTTTGAAGGTAATATTATAATTACGAAAATTACTTTCAGATGAAAAATGTTTTGGGAATTGAACCCAGGGATGCAAAGGACACACTAATAGATATGGCCTACAGCCTTATTGAGGCAGGGTATATCAAAAGGTCCAAGAAGTACAAGGGCCCACATGCTGCGGCAGAAGAGGCACAGGAACAAGAGAAGAAAGAAGCAGAGAAAAAAGAGGGGGAAGAATCAGAAGAGAAACCAAAAGAAAATGGAGATGTAAAGGAGGGGGAAGGAGATGATTTGAAAAAAGAAACAGAGGGTGAGACTGATGATAAAGCAGAGATAAAGAAAGAAGAAGAAGAGAAGAAATCTGAAGAGAAAAAGGATGAAAAATCAGAAGATAAGTCAGAGGATAAGAAAGATGAAAAAACAGAAGAGACACCTGCTGAAAAGTAAAGAAAGTGGTATAATTAAGCTCAAAAAACTAGAATAAACTTCAGCCATATAGGACAGCGTGTCACGAACAAATAAATGAAGGAAAAGGAAATTTATGAAGATTTATCTCGAGCGAAAGCAAGTTATTTGACCAATCTATATGCCTAGAACTGTTCGATTCCTTTGCTGCCGCCTTTGTAAAGGTTGTATATTATTTGAGATTGTTATACTGTACATTTTTTATTTTTGTTGCACAGCAATTTTATGTACAAATCCGTGGTCAGCCATCTGTTTCTGATACGCTTTTGATATGCATATTTATATATTTCTATTATAAAGTCGGTATGTATACATTTTATTTCTTGATCAGCCGATTTCTACATTTTCCATTCGAATCAAATTGTGAATGTCTACAAGAAAACAATCGTGCCATTGTATGTCATTTTTTTTGTCATTATACTGAAAAGCGTCCTAAGCATTATTTTCCTTATATTGAGTACATGTTATTACCAATAAAATATTTGCACTGTATCGAGTACAGTATTAAGTACAACCTTGTAAAGCAATTGTCTGGAATTGATTATATATAATAATGTATAGTAAAGAAACTGGTAGTTTGAAGCATCAAAGAATTATAATTTATCTAGTACTTAATTCTTTTCTGTAAATTTTAATGACAAATAGTAACTGTTGCGACAATCAGGTATTTCACTGTATGTAATAAATTTACGCTTTAAATGGCAACGTAATTAAAGAAACACCGTCAATCAGAAGGGGCAGTATACAATGCACACTAAACGATGAAGTGGAACGGCAGACAAAGAAAATCTTAAAATCCGAGTATCAATCAAGACGATAATCTCGAAAAGAATCATTAGAATACTCTCAGCTCATTTGGACTCGAGAGTATTAACTATATATTAAATAGAGTACACTAATGTCGGAAATTATTTAAAATCTGCATTCTATGATTTAAAATTAACAGGCCTTGGTAATTGACATGTTATATCTTGAAAAGGACTTTACCATTGTTACTACCTTTGTAAAGAACGTTTTGATCTAGTCTGACAGAAACTATTATTTATCGAGTAATTTAAATCATATAATGATTGCATAATACGATATTTAAAAATGTAGTCAGTGTATAGAAATCTTATTTTGTTCATTGATTTTTCATTCAAAGGATGTATGAAAGAAAGAAATATAAAGACCTGTTGAACAAATCAGTATGAAAGGAAAGGCTACAGTGTGTAATCATGGACTATAGTCAATAATTGAAATGCCACTGTCAGCCAACCAGAAACGACCTATCAAAAAAGATGTCATTTGTGATTCGTTGAAACAAAATATCAGGCTAAAAATTGAAATGTAATGGAACTGAAAGTCCCAATATTGCATTGTGTCCATTTTTACATTCTTCAAGTAAAACACAAAATTTTAAACTTTTGGGATCCTGTGAATATAATCAAAGTCGATTAAATATTAATGATCATTGTATAATTATAATTATTATCATTATTATAAAATCAGTACACAGTAATAGTGATCAGGGATAAAAAAAAATATGTCCTAGACAACCGGATTATGGTATATTTAGAAATGAATTGTTAAATACTCCGTACAAACACTTTAAAATTATTACATATTGTGAACAAAATATGCTATTTACCACATGTTTGGCACATTCGATTATTACATGTTGTGTACAAAATATACTTCTTACCACATGTTTGGTAAATTCGATTATTACATACTGTGTACAAAATATACTCTTTACCACATATTTGGTACATTCGATTATTACACTATATAAATATAATTTTTACCACATGTTTGATACATTCGATTATTACACAGTATACAAATTATACTTTTTATCACGTTTGGTATGCTAATAATGATGGGCACATTAACTGCTTGACATAATCCCAATGCCTTGAGTTATGCAACAAGTGCACTTGTTTTTCAAATATTTTCTTTCATATGCTACATTATTTTCAGATTAATTGTTTCATTGTTATCATGTAATATTTCAAACGTGTGCCATCTGGTAGTTTAAAGATGATATAGGTTTTCACAATCGTACATGATTACATTAGATCGAAACATATATATCAAACATATAACAATAATACCCTGCAGAATGAATTTCATCCTAAAAATGGCCACTATAATTCATCCTAAAAATGGCCACTATAAATCTATTTAACAGGTGCTATTTCTGATTTTATGTATCTTTATTTGCAAAAATATCATACATAACCACTATCGTTGTCATATACTTTAAAATGGTATGTGAAGATGTTTCATCATCAAAAAATCACATCTTACGTTAGGCAACATTTCTTCGACTGACCTATGAAGGAATGATTTTACACGACATTCACAGATTAAAATAATTCACGTTAGGTGTAATGGCTTATATATATATATATATATATATATATATATATATATATATATATATATATATATATATATATATATATATATATATATAAGTTTCCTAAATGTATGCTTAATAAACCAGAAAGAGTTTAAGGGCACAAATCCATGATAATATAATTGTATTCATTTTCTCTAGGGCACTTCTTTGTGTACATTGTCGTTAAAAGTCGTTATGTATGCGTTCTAAAAATATTTTTCTTATCTAAGAGACGGCTTGTTAAATATGTACATCTCATTCCATGTAACTGTTATTGAATGCATCTGCCTTTTAAATAAGCTAAAATATTAAAATGGAGATATATCAGTAGGGATATAATATGTTGATGGACAATGGCTAAAAAAGCGACTTAAACACCTTATGTAACTCAAGACAAAGGTTGGGTTAAGGACGATTAAGACGGTTCTGCGTTCCACTTGAGGGAGAAGTGTATGTTAATGATAGATAAAAGTTTTTCTTCCTTTTTTGAATACTTGCAAATCGTCCAATCTTAAATAAAATCAGTAATTATTTAGTATATGTTGCATGGAATTTGTTAACATTTTAATACACAAAAAAGCAGTAAGTTTCAACATGCGTGTGCTTACAGGTTTTTAATAAATCCTTTTGCAAATAAGAGGCAACCCGTGAGGTTGTGAACAGCACGTTTAGACATTTGTTTATATTTTACAATTATATTTGTTGTAATGGGCCTTCAGGTTTCTGATGCCTTTAGCAAAATGTCATCCATGAAGCTTTCTTCGACACCTTGACATAACATGAACTAATCCACAGTCTACATAATATGGTATTTGATGTGAATCTAGGACCGTACTATTTTTTTTTAAATGTCCCAAGGTTATACTCTTGCTGCATATTGTGTTGAAGGGATGAAAGAAAAATATCTTTTCTCACTGAAACTAATTTTGCTTTCATAAAACTCGTTTTCTTAAATAAGCCTGATTACAGTTTCATACTTTAAATAAAGGGACATTGCTGAATGGAAATCATAACGATAACAGTGTACCAAATAGGCATATTAAAGCATTTTTCAAATTTGTAGTACGTATTAATTTGTCTCGTTAAAGGCGTGAAAGATTAGCATCGAAAATATGAATCGACATTAGGTAAAATGAATTAAGTCCTGGCGTTCATGGCATATTAACACATTAGTAGCTACACTATGCCTAAGAAGTGGGAACCTTAAAAACAGTAAGACTCGGTTTCTTTTATAGAGAAAACATGTTGCCTTCATGTGGACAAACTGAGCAACATTGATTGTACGATAAATATGAATGAAGCGATAAGGATTGCTACTTGGACTACAACATGGATACTGAAATATATATTTTGAAACTTTTTTTATAGCTGGCACTATTGTTCAACCGAATGACTGCAAAATTTGCATCATACACGTTTCCATGGAGTTTTAGAGTGATTGAATGGCGAATATAAACATTTTAAAGTGTTTAAAGACTGAATGCAATATTATTTTATTTCATTTAATAATCGAAGGAACTGGTCACTGCATTAAAATTTATTTCATTGTGCAGATCGATTCAATCAGAATACGTGGACGTTATTTAGGTGGTGAACAGCCATATTGCCACCTCTACGTCGTGTAAATGTAGTCAGCCAAAACTAGCATTTCTTTTAATGCAAAAAAGTATTGTTCATAGTATTGGAAATAGTATTGCTGATATCGTACCTGTTTAATGTAACTTTATGTGTAATAATCAATATTCTGCTTTTTAAGTGGTATCATACGCCCACTCCTCTTTTTACATACGTAACCTCAATATTTCGGTTGTTCACTTACATGCCACACGACGATTTAACATCTAGTCAGTATCTAAACTTTTGTGTGAATAAAATCAATTGATTGGCCCACGCCTATGTTATACTCTTAAATCAACTAATTGGCCCGCGCCTATGTTGTACTCTCGGTATATAGGGTAGAGGAAAATACCATCTGAACAGAATGTATTCATTTTCTATTTATTGTTATTTATCCATTGTTGTAAATTATTGTGCGTGATTTCTTTCATTTTGAGAGTGAAGAATTGTGCAACTACCAACACTATTACATGCAAAATAAAACATTTCATATGCATCAATATTAGGGAGATTTGCATTTGCATATGGGTGAAACAACATCTAAACAATATGCCCATGTGTGCGTGCGTTTGTGTATGTGTGTTTGTGTGTGTGTGTGAAAGAGAGAGAGAGATAGAGACAGAGTGAGCGAGCTAATGGGATGAACCATATCGCACGAATTTTGGTTTATTTCACATCGGATTTTGACGCAATGAAAAACAAATGTTTTTAAGATTATGGGAAGGTAAAAACAAATAAGAAAGTTGGAAACATATATTTAAATAATGCAGGATCATATTAAGTGAGAGGATCGTATGATTCAGTCGTACATTTTTTCAGTGAAAATACCATCTTGTGTTGTTTACTATCAAAGAAACTGAGACATTTTAACCAAAATGAACTAACCCTTTTTTTGGAAGAAAAATTTGGATCATCATCGGTAATGGTGTTCGTATAGCTGAAACTTGAGGAATTTCCTTCGCTCTATACCTAATAAATGTAATGTTAACTATTCTAAATGCATATTACATTCACGCCAATTTTGCTTTTTGTGAAACATCATGTCGCCGTCTTACAAAGTCATTGCTTCTTGTCATTTTCCATGTAAGATATATTAATGTTTATATAGTCGTCAATAAACACTATACTGGTCAGTAGTTTGGTGTCCTGTGTTGCACCGTCCTTGATGTATATTCATAAGTAGCTACATGTACTCAAGATCGAAAGTCAGAAAAACACTTGTTACATGCGAAAATCTTTCAAATATAAACGTCCAATTATTCGGCCATTTTAGGAGCTCAGTCATACTTTTGTTGTTGTTGTTGTTGTTGTTGTTGTTCTGGGGCTTAACGTCATTTTCAGCACACGATAGGCTATATATAGCGGCCAGTATTAATGGTGGAGGAAGAAACCCGGAAATCCGCGGAAAGAACCCCCGACTCACGAGAAGCTACTGGCAAGCTCTCTCACATATCACATTCGCCGAATCTTAGACTCGAACCCATGCAGCCAGCGGGACAGCGGTGAGATGCCAGTGATCCGTAACGGAGAGCGCTTTGGACCACTCGGTCACTCGGGGCCCCCAGTCATAATATCAACGGTATTTGTCAAACTTGTGGTCTTATTCTTAATCGAAACTGATCTGCATGTTTAAGTGTTTTATTAAAGGTCCTTATAATAAAGATAACTAAATTCCAAACTAAAAGATGCCGCGGATGCATATTGAAAAAATAGTTTTTCTTCCATGCCTCAAGTGCACTTCTCGTAAATGAGAAAAATAAAAACTGCGGGCCAATGTTATGATACTTTCTTATAAATTTCTTCTATATACAGTGTCAATGATATAAATAAGTACTTTATCAAATACCCCGTAACACCAATCGGAACGTCCTCGTCCTGATCTCGTGATAAAAAAACAACTTAAATACTGGCAGTGTTTGAACTCTCATTAACAGAGGCCTTGCAATTATGTCATAGTAACGCGATATCGCCATAACGATTAGGGAACATTTTATCAATAACAGCAACACAACTAGTTGTAGACCTGGGTGGTCCAACATCTATAACACCGTGGGTCACGTACACCAAAACTGTTAATTTCGCGGAACACACGTGATAATTTAGATATAGAACTTACTTTCGTATCAACGCGGGCGAAAAACAAATGATATATGGTCAAAATTTGGCATGCTGGTCTATAGTTCTACCACTCTGGATTCAGACAACTGAAACCGAACGATCTTTTCAGTTTTGTCATTGCGAATGTATGGGATAAAACATAACAATTTAATCTGCAGGTATTTCAGTAGTTGTTCAAATGTGGTCGCGTTTTATTTTCAAAATCCATAAGGTTTTAAGAATCTGTTCCTTTCACATCTGGCCCGGTTTTGGCCCGTCCAAAACTAAACAATTTCTCAAGTATAACTACGAGTACTGACAATTAAGTCTCGTACAGAGTGTCGAAGTTATTTAACTCCCATAGCAAACAGATAAGGATGTACCGAATGTGCAAGGTAATAATTTTCACCAGAACAAGTGGCGCAAGATTAATATCATTAACATCTTTTTGGACATTTTTCTAATTAAAATTGCACTAAAATATGTAAGTTTGTCTGAGTTGCTTCCCTTCTGTCAATACCGAAGATGATGAGACCCTAATGAATATATAGAGGACTATTACAATAACAATAAATAAATTCGATTCAGCTACTTTTAATGTTAGATAACAGATGCCGTTTCATGAATGTATTCTTAAACACACACGTAGCAATATTCCTTAATGTTTTAAACCGTATTTTCCTAATTGTGTTGCGCAAGGCCTTACAAAATATCAATAGTGTTTCTCAGGGACAAAAGCTAAGTACAATCCTCAAGGACAAATCGAGGATACCAATACAATCTGATCTAGGCTGATAAAGAAAGTCACAACCCATGGATAGCGTACGTGTGTGTGTGTGTGTGTGTGTGTCTTTGTGTGAGTGTCTTATGTAACGTAGCTTATTTTGTTAGTCAAATTGGTAAGAAGTCACCAATGTAGCAGTTTATAGTGACTGGCGCGTTGTTCTTCAGCATGATTACACCTAAATAATCTGTCGGCTCTACAGCTGGCAGAGCTGGCGTCACGAAAGTGATATGGCACGTTCCGTTGACCGGCGCTGTAAAGATTCCCTGCATACAGTTTTAGACGTATCCTAAATTTGTGATGACATGGTCAAATAATATAACATGATCCTTTGCTGGGTTGTGTATCGTTTCCGTCTGTGTAGCTATGAATGCGACCATTTATCGATGGAGCCTGCTAACATTATACAAGATAGTAGATTCTGAATAGTTATATTAGGCGTTGTTTTAATTTTTGTATAATGAATAATAATAAAGAATTATATTTATCTTGAAGACTATGAGCTCACCTGACAACAAAATCTGTTCTTTCAGCCCAATTAAGTTTCGTTACAAAGAGCATTCTAAGTCTATTTGTGTACGACTGGAAAGATATGAGGATGAGAGCGAAAGCTCGTGTTTCATAACAATTGTGGATAAACTATGATAATAAGAGAAACAGTTATAAATTACAGGAATGATATAACTTTTTAAATTACAATTAAAGAAAAGTAAGTCACAGTGACATAGATTTGGTGTGTAACACGCTGTCATTACCTTCATCCCATTTCCTTTTAGGTTTGTTGTGTAACACGTTGTCATTCCCTTCATCCCATTTCATTGTAGGTTTCGAGTGCAACACGTTGTCATTCCCTTCATCCAATTTCATTGCAGGTTTGTTGGTAGTAGGTAAAAGGTTGTTCAAATTAAAATCCAGCAAAATATTAAAATTAGTAATTTTGAATTAATCACTGAAAGTTGGTCACATTGATCCAGTTTTGACAAAAACCTTCATGCCAAGATGAATCCACTGTTCAACATTTACGTCAAGAGATTTGACGTCAACATTTACGTCAAGAGATTTGACATCAACATTTACGTCAAGAGATTTAACAATATGGGAATTACGTTCGGGACGTGAGGAAATAAAAGGCACACGAGTGGACTAATGGAAAATACATCTTGTGCTAAACGAATGCATACATGGCGCTTACTGTAAGTGAATTCTTTTTTTCATTCCAGGTAATTATGTGGTTGCATATATATATATATATATATATATATATATATATATATATATATATATATATATATATATATATATATATATATATATATATATATATAAAGAATACTAATCATAAGGCGAATAACAACCCTTTCAAGCGTACTGGATCCACCAAGGGATCACGTGTGTCTGGGATTAATTAAAATAGATGCAATAAACTGACGACGAACAGTACGAAACTAGTAAATAACTAGCCTAAGCGCTTTCGACTCTTAATGAGTCTTTTTCAAAGGCAAATACAAAACAATGGTAAAGCACAAAACAGAATTGTAAATCCCCATACCGCTCTGCAAATGTTAATCAATATGCAATATGTTGCTACAATACCTTAAAACAAAATGTGTCACTCGCTATAAGCAATTTCAGTTTCTTGCCGCGTTCACTTCTAATCGACTTCAGTGGCTCTTCACATAGTGATAAAAGCGAAACTTGTTTTTCTGTGCCTAACCACTATGCGTTTGACAAGCCCCTCCCCCACTGAAAAAGAAGAAAAACAACAAACATTCGTACCATTACTGGCCCATGGAAACTGGGCCAGTCTTATTGCAAAGTACATCACAGAATTTTTGGATGTATTTTTTGAGAACTTTACATCTTCATTGTAAAAATACTGATAGATTTTAGTCGACAGTCCTCAGTTCACTCGTCATATTTTACCAAAAGGCGAACGTTTCATATCAATGTAGTTTTCTAAGTGGGATGTGTGTGTTTAAATTGTAAAAAAAAAATACCATGTGTGATGACATTTTTAAAAGCAGGAATCTATATTCTCTTTCATTCTCCGTCGCAATGACAAATCTGTGCTCCAAAATCATAAAAAAAGAAATAACTCTCTCTCTCTCTCTCTCTCTCTCTCTCTCTCTCTCTCTCTCTCTCTCTCTCTCTCTCTCTCTCTCTCTCTCTTTTTTTTTTTTTTTGACGCACAACCTTAAACAAAATGTGTCACTCGTTATTAGCAATTTCAGTTTCTTACCGCGTTCACTTCGAATTGACTTCTGTAACTCTTCACAGTGAGAAGAACGAAGCTTATTTTTCTGTGCCTAACCACTATGCGCTTAACAAGTCCCCTCACCACTCCACCCCACCCCCTAACAAACAATAGTACCAATAGGACCCTTGATAAGCAATGGAAATTGGGTCACTCCCACTACAAAATAAATCACATCATGTTTGAATGTATCTTGGAGAATATTACATCTGTTTTCCAAAAATAAAAGATTTTAGTCGGCTGTCCTCATTTTACTCGTCATATTTTTACCGAAAAGCGAATTTTTCTTATCGATGTGGTTTTCTAAGTGGGATTTGTGTGTATGTGTGTGAATTTTCTTAAGAAAAATATACGATGAAAACAAGTAGTGATTTTTTTATAAAGTAGGAATAATATATTCTGTCTTTTGTCTCCGTCGTAATAACACATACACAGTTTCTCATAAAATGGTTTCGACTGAAACACTAATATTTGTTCCCGTTTTAAGCTACATCTCACAAAAAAACTGGTTTGTGGTCACAAGAAATGTTACGTTTGCTTTGTAATTTTTTTGAAACACTTGTAACTTAAAAAATATGGTAGACAGATTTATCTTCCAGAAGCAAATATAATTCTTGCGTTGTGCTTGTGCATATATTGTATTTTGGCAATGCAATGTGTCACGATACAAATTTTCAACGTCTGATCTACCGTCTTCCGAAGAAGAAAATAACAGCGCACGAAAAACAAACCCTCGCCTTTAGAGTAAAATAATAACTTGAGTATAATCCAACCTATTTCGATTCTAAAGTTTTATATTGGAAACGGAAGTTCGGATAATGGATGGTGGGATGGACAGACAAAGGGGCAAAAACATAAAAAAAATGTTGAAACCAATATAAGAAAAGCAAAAGGCAAATTTAGACCACTAGTCAAGTACGAAAGCAGCGTTTTAAGGAGAAATCTTGCACGGTTTTGGATTTATGTTCTGGATCGTGAATGACAGATCGATACAAGAACAGACAATTGAAGAAAAACGTTACTAATATTAAAAAGAAGAATTGTGAAGAGTAAATGTCATATTGGATCCCTAGTCTCATATATGTATCAAGTTTGATAAATACTTTTCAACTGTTTTGTCGTTTAGGTCCGGAAACTAAGCATGGATAGATGAATGCACCAACAAAAAGGACATGATCATTAAATACATTGAAATCAAAATTATGGCCGGGTAAGGTCAAATGTAGTCAGGGTGGGTAGGGTTCCTAAAGGACTTTCACTGAAAGGGCACAAAAGAAAAAGTTTGTTTCTATTTTGTGCGCAAGGATAAAACGATAGTCAAATTTCAAGTGACTTTACATTTGTGTGTACAGTGGGGTTGGGGAGAGGGTCCGGCATCCTCCTCCTCCTGCCCTGGAAACAATGGGAAACCGTGAAATCGGGATCGCTAGTCTAATATGTGTACCAGACTTCTAATAAACGTGTTAATGGCATTTTAGTTATGCTCCGAAAAAGTAGGTGTGTGGGACAAACAGACTAATGAAATCCATTCCCGCCACCGAACTATATATATATATATATATATATATATATATATATATATATATATATATATATATATATATATATATATATATATATATATATATATATATATAGCTGCTAGCCTTTCCTTATGACATTCTCCATGGCACAGTAAATTATGAATCTTTTAGACTAACAATTTACCCAGAGACATACTATCCCTACTACTAGGACAAAAGTTCCAAACTTTTTATGTAAGTAAATTTGACAATACACGCATAGTGACATCTTCTTTCAAAGAAATACAGAGCCTTACAGAATAATTTAGAATAAGAAATAATTAAATATTTACTTTCACTGTTGATAGCAATAAATGTTATTAACAAAGATATTGCGATGAGATTAGTTGAGATAAAATAAGATTTACTTAAAGTTGGCCTGATTTCAAACAACAATTCAACATAAGATTTAAAGAGATTGTAACAGACATTTAATATCGGTAAAATAAAATACCGTAAAGTCAGTAATAACATTCATCATTATCATCATCGTCATCATTAGCATCATCAATATCCATGGGAACGGTAAATAAAATAAAGATGCAATTAAGTGGAATGAAAACTTAAACCGGTGCACCTGAAATGCAAAAATAACACAACTTTAATAGATACACATGAAATATTAGAAAAAAACGACAAGAACAAATATAACAACAAATACAAAAAATACTCCAAATGTTTTGCCATGTTAAGTTAATTATTCTTAACTGACCATTAACTTACAGTAGTAAGGGAAAAGGCTAATTCTAGCTCAACAACTCCTATCCCACAGGTAAGCTCTGTCATACAGAGGTGATGAATTTTGTTTAGGGAAAAGGCTGATTCTAGCTCAACGACTTCTATCCCACAGGTAAGCTCTGTCATACAGAGGTGATGAATTTTGTTTAGGGAAAAGGCTGATTCTAGCTCAACGACTCCTATCCCACAGGTAAGCTCTGTCATACAGAGGTGATGAATTTTGTTTAGGGAAAAGGCTGATTCTAGCTCAACGACTCCTATCCCACAGGTAAGCTCTGTCATACAGAGGTGATGAATTTGTTAGAACAGAACATACGTGGAACACGATTATTCTAAAGACGGCAAATGTTTTTTATAATTAGTCTACCACAAGTTTTTTTTATCAGATAACAGGATGAAAATTAAATTGTGCATTAGAACGTTTCAGTTAACAAGACGGAAATTAATCTACGCATTAGAGAAAGGTAAGTGATATTATATCTTAAGTTTAGATAAAATTTTAGTTGGAAAAGATTATGTCAAATTTTCAAACATTATTTTATAAGTTTAGATAAAATTTTACGTTACTCATATTTTTTTGATAATTTTTTTCATACTTGCTAACCCTCATTGGTTTAACGTCTGTTAACATATTGTCAATAATACGAAATTCACGTAATAAATCATCCATATTATATTGAACTCCTCGTAGGTAAGATCGGATCTGATCAAGTAGTTTCTTGTAAGTTTTTAAAGATGTTAAACAACTGTACTTTTTTATCAAAAGTTTTGGTTCTACTTTTTTACACGCCGCAGTAAGTGAAACACCAATACCGGATATGATTAACAAAAACGGATTTAATGATACCCCACTTGAAATTATACCAGAACTGGTCATTAGCAACGGCAGATATGATATTACTTGAAGGATCGTATAATATTTGTAACATTTTTTTACGCACTAAAGTTTTTTTTTATGATAATATTTGTAATATTGTATGAATGCGTCCACATCCTGTACTGGAATATCTTTTGAAATGTGATTGAAATCAACTATACTTCTTTTCATTATAATATTTGTTTACAGAATCCTCAGATTTGGTTAAGTAATAGGTAATTATGATGATTCAGCTATAAATTCCAAACACCACTGATAATTGGCTTCGACTGGAATTGTATTAACCGGTTCAAGTGTAAATTCTTTTTCTATATTTTTTAATAATAATATAGTTACAGTTCCGGAAGACCTATCAAAATTACGTAATGAAGATGATGTGGTATATATTTTAAAATCTGTAATGCTAATCACTGACAATCTATACACACCAGTAACTTCTGCAGTGTGTTTGATAGAATTGTTGATTTGCCTTGTCCATATACCAAACACAGAAGCAACAGTATACACAATATTTTTAATCTGTTTGTGAGGAATTTTAACCATCCTCGCTTTCTCAACAATATTAGGAATTCCACTAATAATATCATTGAGTTTTGTGTAAATATCATTGAGTTTTGTGTTAATATTAGCGAGTGTAATGTCAACATTTGATGGATTTCCAAAAAATTCATTTTTAAGTGTGTTTATGTTTCTGCGAAACTTAAAAACTTGTTCACATGACCAAGAAATTCATTTTTGAGCGCTGTTATTTCATTATTGATTAGAACGTCCTGATCATCGACATATTTCTTAGTTACAGTGTCTCCATCTGTAGTTGGATATCCAAGATCTGTAATCTTGTCCTGGTTCATAACAATATTCCCATTAAATAAATCACCAGCTTTATTAACAAAATCATTTACTGACCTACCAGAATCTTGTATCTTACCTCGATTGTTAAAAGTCACGATATTATCAGCAACCGCATTAGGAATTCGTACAAGTACATCTGGTAGTATTACATTACTCGTCATTAATCGTCCTTCTTTGTCTTGGAAAACGACGACTTCATTTGGATCTACACTGGCAACATTTAATAAATTATTAATTTCATTTTTGAGCTGATCAAGAGTTGCATATTTGGATAAGTCACCTTGATAACCTTCTGTGGATAAATCTCCTGATAGTGTTCCAAATTTTGTATAGTAACTCATTATTTACTGTCTTAGATAAAATTATCAACACTAGTTTAATATTATACAAAATGGCAAAATCGTCGATATTAAACTTTGATACAGAGAAGCTGGTGAAACACAAACATAACAATGAACTTCCTGATTGTCATTATCTTATTGTTGGGCGAACTGGATCAGGAAAAACAAATTTGATTATGAACTTTCTTTTTTGGTGATAAAATTCCACAGCAAGATAAGTATGAGTTATTAACCGATTATAATGACAAACTTCGTGATGAACTTAAGGCTGGTGAAGATTTTTTTTATAATTAGACAGCCAGAAGATCTTATTCCAGTTAATCAACTTGATGCAAATGAACATAAGATAGTAGTTTTTGACGATATTCCGCTAAATAACATGGAGATGAACAAAATAAGATCGTATTTCTCACTGTCACGTAACAAACAATGTAATTCTGTTTATCTCGCTCAAGAATTTTATAATGTTGACAGATTTATTCGGCGAAATACGGGTTGTTTTATATTATTTCCAGGACTGGACAATGTTGACGTTAGAAATATTGCAAGCGAACAATGCGGTGACGTGACAAAAGATAAGTTTATTGAACTTTACCGTAATGCTACAAAAGATAAATACAACTTTTTCTTATTTGATAAACTTACAAATGATCCAACTAAAATGTTTCGCTGTTGTATGGACACTTACTTACAGTAAGGGTTTCAATTTTATAAAATTTATAATAATAATAATGGACAAACGAGCAAGATACAGACAACACATAGAAGATCTAAAAAAACTTGCTCAATCTCAGGCATCGCTTAAGCAAAAAGTACAACAAGCACGACGTGGGCAAGTAACCGCTACAGAAGCAACAGCTACAATTTTCAAGCCGGTTACTGAAGCACTATTAGGTAAACAACCTGAAACTAAACCACTGTCAGAAGAAGAACTTAAACAACTGCAGGAAAAAGGCTTGGTTTGAATTGTTAGAGAACAACAGGGAGCAGCTGCTGCAAAACTTGTTATTAGATCTGATGAAGAAAAAAGAAAACTAATTGAAACAGATCGATTGATAAAAAATCCGCTGGAACTTGAGCGAAGATTAGGAGAGTTAACAACGCAAGGAATAACAAATATTATAACAAATTTATCAGGAGATATAAAAGATATCAAAGAGGAGCAACAACGAGTTGGTGAGCTTACTGTAAAGTTTATGGAAGTTGGAGATCAAAGACTTCATTTTATAAAAAGGGCAAGTGATGTGATAAAATGTGATGTGATGATGTGAATATGATGATATTTTAAAGAAAGAAAATATAAAAGATATTAATAATATAAACAAGTGGACTGATGCAGAATATCAAGAATTACTCGATAGATTAAATGTAATATTTAATGACGGAGTTACTGCTAAAGATGAAATAAACACGGTTACAGAAATTGATGATATGATTCTACTTTATGATAGGATGAGATATGGTGTTATTGCTCTCACGTTTAAAAAAACAGCAGAAAATAGTAGATTAAAACCTTTTGGTAACGGGTGGAGTTTTAAAAGGAAATTTGATACACTCGATAAAACTCGTGTAGAGAAAAGTAGAGAAGTAAGAACAGGAACGGGTGTAAAAATATTTACTTCAACTACTGAAATGATAGGTAGATTAATGTTATTAATATCATCAAAAGAAGTTGGGAATGTTAGTCTTGAACTTGGTAATGAAATCATTGACATACTTGATCATCTAAGATCGAGTGAATTATTAACATCTGACGAATATGAAACTTTACACCGCGACTTAATCGCGGCGACTTAATTTTGTAAAATGATATAATATAAACGGAATGCAAACAACATTATTACTAAACTCTAGTGAGTCTGCGATAGATAGCGCAAATTTTTCAGTAAATTATATTCCACCTATCCAACTAGATCCTAAAAAACAATATGAAATTGGATTAATTTCTTGTACTTGCTGGAATGCTATACCTAACGTGAAAAATGATGTTAACGATGAAATGTATTTTACTATGATTACAACATGTCCAATATCTACAACAAAAAAAAATAAAAATTCCGCAAGGAGCTTATAATATTACTGATCTAAACAGGACAATCAAAGAGCTCATCACAAAAGCTGGCGGTGTGGCTGATAATCTTGAATTGGCAGCAAATTATAACACATTGCGAGCTATGATAACTTTGAAAAATATAGTAATCAGTCTTGAACCAAGAGAAAGAAGTATTGCACAACTGTTAGGATTTACTGAAAAAACTTACACTGCACTTGATCAGCCTATTACATATGACAGTGAACTGCCAGTAAATATAACAGAAGTAAATACAATATTAGTAAATTGCTCTTTTGCTTCTGGCTCTTATACATCAAAAGGCAGCAAAGGTCAAACGATTTACAGTTTCTCACCTGAAGTTCCGCCAGGTTCTCTCATGCAAATAACTCCACGACATATTATATATTATCCTTTAAACGTTGAAGATCAAATATCAAGTATAATAATGCAGTTGACAGATCAATCAGGAAAACAGTTACATGTTAATAATGAAGTTGTAACTTATTATTTACATCTACGTGAGCAAAAGTAAACATTATATACAACATCAGATATAATGAAACAAAGAAAAAAAGTTTATCGAAGAAAAATAGTAGGAGGATTTTTTGGAAATATTTTTACTAAAGTTATTGAACATATTCCGGGTATAGCGCGTAAAGTTGCACCAATTGCTATTGACGCGGGTAAAGCGTTTGCAACTGGAGCTGCATCTGCCGCAGGGACTGCGGTGGGACAAAAAATAGCTGATAAAATAAAAGGTGATCCACCGACTGCATCTGAAATAAAACAAGCTATCTCAGAAATCGCTCCAACAAAAGAAACTCAAAAAGCTATGATAACAACAACAAAAAAATTATTATCACCAAAGGGCGAGCAGATCATACAAAAATTAATATCTAAAGTAACAGTGCCGCAATAAAATTTTATATAATCTAATAAAATAAAATGTGTTAAAAATTTTCTCGAGTTAACAGAAACTTATGACATCGACAATGATGTGACAGAATTAGAGTTTGTTGAGTATCTTGATGAGAATTCTAACGAACCAAATAAAGCTGGTATTAGAACCTTTAACACCAGAGACGAAGATGTATTTCTACTGCCACATAAGGCTATGTTAGAAGTTCGTGGTCAGATTATGACAGTAGCCAATCCACCTGCTGTAATTGCAGTTGGAGCAGAAGTAGCTCTTATAAACAACGGCTGGAGTTTATTCAAAAGTGCTAGATATCAACTAGCCAATCAAACTATAGAAGATATTTCAAGTCATCTACAAGTTGCAAGTACAATTTTAAATATTATTTCGTTTTCCGACGATTACTCGAGATCAACTGCAACGAATATGATGTGGTTTAAAGATACTGGACGGGGTATAGCTGAATCAACGGAATTTTTAAAGAGAGGTGCTATAGTACACGGAGCTGATGCTGATGCAAATGCTGTAATTGTGAGAAATTTTCTCATTGCTAATGCTGCTGCTCTAGATATTGCCGCACCTGCTGCAGCTGCTAATGCAAACGCCACAAGAGTTTCTCTTATAGCAGCCTTTAATAATCTAAATATAACACCACCAGCTGCAGATGCAAACGGTACTGCGATGTTAAATTTACTTCTTAACACACTTGACGTGAGAAATCCGCGTTATAATGAAGGTTTTGCTAGGCGAAGAAAACTTGCAGCAGGATCACATCAAATTACAATGATGCTTCCACTAAGCATGATTTTCGGCTTTTGTCGCGATTATGATAAAGTATTTCGCGGAGTTAAACATACGCTTATTTTAGATCGAACAGACCAAAACGATTGCTTGTTTAGATCTGGAGGGGCTGATGTACAGTTTATCATAAACAAACTTGCTTTGTGGATGCCACGTATAACACCATCAATCACTAAAATGTCAGAAATAGCACACTTGATAAGCATACGAACAGAATTTACTTTAAGCAGCATAAAATATATCAAACAGCGGTTTCAAATACTACCGACTACACGTGGCGGGTCACAACAACATCAAGCGAACAATTGCCGAGACAAATATTTGTCGTATTTCAACAGCAAGCCCGACGAGGTAATCAACAACAAAATAATGCAATATTTGACCACGCTGATGTCAGACGAATACACGCTAAATTAAATTCAAAGCAATATCCAGAACGAGCTATTGAATGCAATTTTGCTGATGACGCTAATAAAAATATTACTCGACCGTATATGTACCTGTTTGACGCAATTCAAAAATATCAGGATGTTGAAGATGGAACTCAGATATCAGCAGAGGAATTTCGTACGCTTTATCCTATATTTCATGTTGATGTTAGTAAACATAA
The DNA here is from genome assembly GCA_016746295.1 of Potamilus streckersoni. NCBI lineage: Eukaryota > Metazoa > Mollusca > Bivalvia > Unionida > Unionidae > Potamilus > Potamilus streckersoni. The sequence continues at coordinate 125,163 of JAEAOA010002019.1, read as the reverse complement.
CGAGCGAATTGTAGACAGCACAGTGGATATTGAAATCACCTGGACACTTGGGGCGGTTCCAGTAGCGCCGTTGTACGTATACGCATTAGTGATTAGTGATAGATTTATCACGGTAGATTCTATTGGAGGTAAAATGACAGTTCAAGTTTAATCTGAAGTTGTTATATAAAATGACAAAATATATTGTAAAAGAAGTATATTTGACTGATGGCCAGGTTAAAAAATTAGTAGCTGCTATTGCAAAGCGAGAACAGGTATCATTAAAAATCAATCCTAATATTTCTGATGGTGTTTTAACAAAATTAATGATAACAAAAAATCAAGTAAAAAAGTATGATCGTAAAAAAAACTTTTGTTTTAAATCTGAGTGCTGCACAAATGACAGCGATGGCAAACGATATTGTTGTCAAAGATGTTTTTCTTGGTCCAGCATTATCAGTATTAACTAGTACAATAATACCTAAAATTTTACCAATCTTAGGAACATTAGGACTAGCAGCAGCGTCTGGAGCAATATCTGGCGCAACGAAGAAAGCAGTCGAGGGTAATGGTATCATTCGTGGAAGTGGAATAAAAAAATTGTAAATTTTATGTAAATGATATATTATAATGCCACAAAAGAAAAAGAAATCGCCAACAAAAAAAAAGAAAACAACACCAAAACGCAAACAAGCAAAACAAGGAGGAATTATTCCAATCGCTCCACTTTTGGCGGGACTAGTGGGAAGTCTGCTGCCAAATCTTTTAGGAATCGGACGTGGTCTAACATTGCCAGGAACTCGACCACCCCGTTGAGTAATTTTGATATCATTGATAAGTAAAAAGCGGTTCCTGGATTTCACGGAGTTTATTCTAAAGATGAACTCCCAGCAATAAAATCACCATCAGCTGTAAGTTCGTGTGTTATTAATATACAAGATTTTAATGACGGATCCGGCACACATTGGGTAGCAGTTTATAATAATAATTATTTCGACTCGTTTGGACTTCCTCCAAGCGATGTAATAAAAAAGTATATGAATAAAAATTTAAAAAAATATATTTTTCGTCAAATCAACTTTAACCTGTTGGAACGTCTGCTTGCGGATATTATTGTATAATGTTTATCCGACAGATGAACAGAAATCTCAATTTTTTAAAATTTATTTTACAGTTTGACCAGCAACCTTCTCACGCTAATGATGAGATTGCAATTAATTTTATCTAAACTTATAATATAATGTCAACATACTGTCTCAAGTGTAGAACTAAAACAGAAAATATTGATGAAACAACAGAAAAAACAAAAAACAACAGAATAATATTAAAAAGTTTTTGTGCAGTCTGTGGAAAAAGAAAAAATATGTTTTTAAAGAAAACGTCCCCAGCTATAGTGTCGCCAGCGAAAAATTCCGTAGGATTTGGTTATCCTGATATTATTTTAGTCGACGACTAAAAATATAGAATGATATGCAACTGTGATTCTGACAGAGATTTGTGTCTTGAGCAAAATAAAATTGTCGCATACTGTCAATGTTGTAACAATAGAGAAATAAAATTATTGGAAAATTACCAAAACCAAAAGGCGGTTGGACATTGCCAGGTCATCGGTATACAGGACCTTACAATCCGCTAGATCAACAACTAGATGAAAACGACAATCCATTGCCAGGTCAAGAGCCTTATAGTCAAGTGGATGCAATAGCGATGCGTCATGATATCTGTTATCGTGATCATGAAAACTCGAAAGCAGATTGTGATAAAGTAATGTTAGACGAATTACGTGATATGGAGCCAACAAATCTACGAGAACGTTTTGATAGAAGATTTGTTCAGGGAATGATAGGAGCAAAATATAAATTAGGACTTGGAAAAAAGTATACGAACATCTTGCAGTCGAACTACACAGACCTAAAAAAAAAGTTTCCACGACGTAAAGTTGTCGCTAATGGTGTAGATGATATCTGGGCAATAGATTTGGTGGATGTATCCAATCTAGCGCAGTTTAACATTGGCGCTGATGGTGCTCCAAAAAGATATTTGTTTAATGTTATAGACGTTTTTAGTAAATATGCTTTCAGTGTACCTGTTTCGGATAAGACAGAAACTTCAATGACTGATGCGCTAAAACAAAAAATAACGAGTACAGAAAAAAAACCGAATAAAATCTGGACTGATCATGGATCCGAGTTTTTTAACAAAAAGTTTGAGCAGTTTCTAGAACAAAATAATATAAAAATATGTTACAGGAAACGAAGGTAAAAGCGTTGTTGTTGAGAGATTTAATCGCACGTTAAACGAGAAAATACATAAACATATGACAGCTAAAAACACCAACAGGTACATCGATGACTTTTCTCAAATCGTAGATGAATATAATAACACGAAACATTGAACCATCAAAATGTTACCCAATAATGTTATTAAAAATCCGATATTAGCAAATGAAAACATGTACCGCAGACATAAATTTAAGGTTGGTGATAAAGTTAGAATTTCTTTGATAAAAATGGTATTTGCAAAAGGATTTACTCCGAACTGGAGCGAAGAAGTATTTGTAGTTGCTAAGGAACTTTTCACAATACCTGTAACATAAGCGTTAAACGATCTGGCAGGGGAACCTATCATAGGTAGTTTTTACGAACAAGAACTACAGAAAACTGAGCAGGATGTCTTCGTTTTTGAAAAAGTGATTAGAAGAAAAGGAGATAAAAATTTAGTCAAATGGCGTGGGTATAGCGATAAATTTAACAGTTTGATTTCAACCAAACAAATTATGATATAATGCTATTATAAATTTCTTCATACTTTTGTTTGACAGATTTGCATTTTACTGGTTTACATAACGATATTAGATATTGTCTGCGATCGTCAGAGATCGTCATTAGATTAAAAATCTTGACAAATATGAAATCGAATTTGATATTTTTTTGTCGGCCTGGGATTCTGATGTTTAAGAAAGGTTTGATTAGCTGCCAAAATATTTGCTGTTCGGCAACGGTAAAATTAAATTTCATTATTGTTTTTGCAATGTGATACTTGATATTATATCGTCTAGTTGTTGATCTGCTGTAATTTTATCTGTCAGCAACAGTGACTATTTCACCATCATCATCAGATTCGCTGTTATTTAACATATCATCTTCATTATAACTAATAGATTTGTCTATGAAATCTTTGGAAAATGTAATACTATTCATGACCTCATTACTAGTATCTTCTTCGTATAATTCAGCGAGTAGTTTCATCAAGTCCATTATTATAATATATTTTTATCTAATTTATTGTTATAAGATGATTGACGAGATAAAATATCACCAAAAAGTTAATATATTAAATTACAACGATCTAGCCGAAGCGGTAAGAAAATGTTTGTTGGGTTATAGTGTATATTCTGTTGACGTTATTGTAATGCAAGGTGATTCTCATAAAATATTGCTAACAGAAGCAGAAAAAAATAAAATTAATGATAGTGCAGTAACGACACTAAAATTTGATTGCGATGATATCATAGCATTTGCTCATCATTGTTTGACTAAAACCGAGCTATCAAATATTATTGATCATCATGTCTAAAAACAATCCTGGCATCGTATTCGCTTGAAAAAGCTTATTTTGTTACTCTATCGGCTATAAATTTTACTGCTCTGGAATTTATCTTATAATGCTTTGCCGCAGCTGTATTCGATTTGAATTTCATCTCCTCATCCGTTTTGAGGTTTTTGGAAATAACAGGTTTTGCTGGACATCTAAAATTAATACCATTACTATTTTTTCCTTTCCTCACATTTTCCTGTTGCGTCACTAGCTCTAGATTTTCCAATTGATTGTCTGTTTTTACATTATTAATGTGATTAATAACCAGACCATCGGGTATAAATCTGTTGAACACCTCGTAAACAAAACGATGACCAAAATAATGAACTTGATTTGTCGATGTTTTTCTAACAGTTACCCTGATATATCCCATATTGTTCATAGTACTAAAAACTTTTTTAGTTTTTCTGTTTCTAATAATACCACAATCGTTAGCCTCGTATAAATCAAAGACCGGATGCAGCTGAAACTCATCTTGTAAAGATAAGTTGTCAATGTTATCATCAGTGACTGCACCGTTCACATGATATACACGCTGTCCCTCTAGAATGTCATCGCAGAACAACGTGTAAATAAAATCTTTTTTAAGATTGTAATCCTCTTAGTATTATCTCCCTTTACATTAAACTGATAACCCGCTGACGTTAATTTGCCAACTGATATACCAGTTTTAATGTTAATAACCGAACCTATTGCATTTCCAGCGTATAGGTTATATTTTGGGTGAATATGATATGCTTCTTGCTCATATGCGCTTGTCAGATTTGCTGTCATTATATTATAGGTGATATTTTTTTATCTCTAATTGATTTTTAGCGCATACGCAGTGTGAGGTAAAGTTATATTTTGGGTGAAAATGATATACCTCTTGCTCACGTGCGTTTGTTAGATTTGCTGTCATTATATTATAGGTGATATTTTTTATCTCTAATAGTTGTTTAGCGTATGCGCAGTGTGAGGTGAATTATCAATTAGAGATTATATTATAATATAATAATGTTAAAATTGCGTGATATTGCCAAGAGAAGTCTTATGGGAGAACCTGATAAAATAGCGACTGCTTTTACAAGTTTTGACAATAGTTATCAGTTTGATAATCAAAACGTTTTAGTAAATTGTACTGCAACAAATCTTTACCACCTACTACAGACAACTGTAAAACGTGAGCTCGAAAAACACAAAAGTATTAGATTATTAGAGCAATATCATGTTATATTTTCAAAGATAGTTATAACAGAAGAATCAACTAACAAGGAAATTGCAGATCCTTATATGAACGCAAAATCAAGACGTGTTTTGCTTGGGACTGATCTTTTATCACTATCTGATGAAATACACCAAGAAATCTGGAAAAAAATAGAGGAATTCACTGAATTAGGTTCGGGTTGGAAGTTTGAAATGATCAAAGAAATATTGTTTCACACGATGAAATATGACGCATTACGAGGTAGTTCATACATCGACCTGCCACCAAAAATAAAAAGTAAAAAATGTTGTATAAACATCAAAAACGTAGATAACAATGTTTTCAATGGGCTGTTCTTTCCGTGCTATTTCCAACAGAAAAAAACGCTACTCGTGTTGAAAAGTATATCAGTCACGTGGTTAGATTAAATTTTAAAGATATTAACTTTCCAGTGGCAGAAAATCAAATACTAAAATTTGAAAAGCAAAATAATATTTCAATTAACGTTTTCGGACTAGATGAAAAAGAGAATGTATATCCGAGATATATTTCAGAAAAAGCTTCACAATCGACTATAAATTTACTGTTTTATAAAATTCATTACGTTTGGATCAAAAACTTTAACGGACTAGTTGGTAGACAGTAAAATAAGAATAACAAAAAAAGTTTTTTTTGTTACCGCTGCTTGCATGGCTGTACAAACAATGAAACATTACAAAATCATTTGCAGTACTGTAGTGATGTACAAAGAATAACAATGCCATAAGAAAAAGATAGTGTGTTACAGTTTGTCCATCATAATCATAAACTAAAAATTCCTTTCGTCATATACGCTGATTTCGAATGCTTACTTCAACCTGTACTTGGCGTAGAAAATGATCCTAAAAAATCTAGTACAAGAAAAGCTCAAAATCATGTTCCGTGTGGAGTAGCGTACAAGGTAGTTTGTTGTACTGATTCTAGATTATCTAAACCAATCAAATTATATCGTGGTAAAAATCCAGCTGTCTGGCTTCTCAAGCAGTTGATTAACGAAGTTGATAATATTACCTATCGTTTGAAAAGAGTAAGGCCAATGATTAAATTAACACCTCAACAAAAATCTGATCAAGAGCAAGCGGAAATTTGTCATATTTGTGGAAAAGCTTTTGATCCTGACAATGTCAGGACTGACAACGTTAGTAATACAAAAAGTACATGACCATTGCCATTTGACCGGACAGTACCGTGGAGCGGCTCATAATCAGTGTAATTTAAAATTTCATGCTCCAGATTTTATTCCAGTTATTCTTCACAATTTTCGAGGATATGATAGTCACATTATAGTAGAAGCTTTTGGTGATCCTGACGTAAAAGCTCGTCTAAAACTCGATAACGTCATCAAATGCATTCCAAATAATTTTGAAAAGTACATGTCAGTTACGCTAGGTAAATTGCGTTTTATTGACAGCTTGCAGTTTATGGCAGCCTCGTTAGATGAGTTAGTGAAAGGTTGTAGTAAATTTGATAACCTAAGAGATTGTTTTGGAGATAAATTTAATCTACTAGCTAAAAAAGGAGTTTTTCCTTACGAATATCTCGAAGATTGGAGTAAATTTGATGAAACATCTTTACCTGGCAAAGATCAATTTTACTCGCAACTTAAAAATGAAAATATAACTGATGACTAGTACAAGTATGCACAAGATATATGGAAAGAGTTTGATTGTGAGACTTTTGGTGATTATCATGATTTGTATTTGAAAACTGACGTGTTATTATTAGCAGATGTTTTTGAAAGTTTTCGAGAAGTGAGTTATAATAATTATGGACTAGATCCTTGCTGTTATTATTCTGCCCTGGGTTGTCATGGGATGCTCTGCTAAAGTTTAGCAAGGTAAGTTAGAATTACTGACCGACGTTGATATTTCAATTGTATTGAAAAGGTATCAGAGGCGCTATTAGTGTGATAACAAAAAAAATATGCTGAAGCAAACAACAAATATTTGAAACAGTATAACCCTGGGCTTCCTTCGAAATATTTAGTTTATCTAGATTGCAATAATCTTTACGGTGGTTCGATGGCAGAACCAATGCCTATTGGTTGATTTTTTTGGATCACGGCTGATCAATTTCTATCGGAGACGGAAAAAAAGATACCCGACGATGTTTCCTGTTTCGTTGAAGTTGATCTTGATTATCCAAATTCGCTACACAAATTACATAACGATTATCCTTTCTGTGCGGAATCGATGGTCATAGATTATAGTTTGTTATCAAAAAAACAACAAGTGTTAGCATCACCAAGGAAACATTCTATTGTCAAGAAACTGGTGCCAAATTTACTTGATAAGAAAAATTACGTTTTGCATTACAAAGTTTTAAAACAAGCAGTCGATGCTGGTCTTGTGTTGAGAAAAGTTCATAGTGTACTAAAATTTAATCAGTCGCCGTGGATGAGAGGTTATATTAACTCTAACACTTCAAGAAGAGCTGCAGCGAAAACAGATTTTGAGAAAAACTTCTTTAAACTGATGAACAATTCCGTTTTTGGTAAGACGATGGAGAATATTAGGAAACGCGTAAATATTGAAATAGTTAATGATGTCAATCGCAGAAACAAACTTGTTTCAGACGATGATTTTGTGAGCATGAAAATATTTAATGAAAATCTTGTTGCAATACAAAGAAGAAAAACAAATCTAAAACTAAACAAGCTGATCTATGTTGGAGCTGCAGTGTTAGATTTATCAAAGTGGTTGATGTACGATTTTCATTACAATTTTGCTAAAATTAAGTGGCAGGCAAGTAGATTATTGTTTACAGATACCGATTCGCTCGTATATGAAATCGAATGCGAGGATATCTATCAGGACATGTACAATAATCGAGATCTGTTTGATCTTTCAGATTACCCACGTGACAGTAAATTTCATTACGACACAAATGAAAAGGTGATTGGTAAGTTCAAAGATGAAATGAACTCGAGCGCTATCAAATACTTTATCGGATTACGCAGCAAAATGTATGCTATATTGTTAGACAATAATAAAATAACGAAAAACGCCAAAGGTCTGCCTCGTAATTTTGTTAAAAAGTTTATGAAATTTGATGACTACAAGTACGCGCTTGATGGTGGTGTTAGTTTTATGAGAGCTATGGCAATTCGAACTAATCATCATAAGCTTGAAACAGATGTCATTATCAAACGTGGATTGTGTAATTTTGATGACAAACGTTATTGTGAAAATGGAGTAGATACATTTGCCCTTGGGTATTTTCATTGTGACTAAAATTTTATCTAAACTTATAAAATAATGTTTGAAAATTTGACATTATCTTTTCCAACTAAAATTTTATCTAAACTTATAAAATGTTCGAAAATTTGACATAATCTTTTCCAACTAAAATTTTATCTAAACTTAAGATATAATATCACTTACCTTCCTCTAATGCGTAGTTTAATTTCCGCCTTGTTAACTGAAACGTTCTAATGCACAATTTAATTTTCATCCTATTATTTGATAAAAAAACTTGTGGTAGACTGATTATAAAACCCATTTGCCGTCTTTAGAATAATCGTGTTCCACGCATGTGCTGTTCTAACAAATTCGTCACCTCTGTATGACAGAGCTTACCTGTGGGATAGGAGGCGTTGAGCTAGAATCAGCCTTTTCCCTAAACAAAATTCATCACCTCTGTATGACAGAGCTTACCTGTGGGATAGGAGTCGTTGAGCTAGAATCAGCCTTTTCCCTAAACAAAATTCATCACCTCTGTATGACAGAGCTTACCTGTGGGATAGGAGTCGTTGAGCTAAAATCAGCCTTTTCCCTTACTGCTCTTACCAAACTGCTGTGTCTACAATAGGATGAGTCTGTTAGAATGCCCTTTCACGGTTTTCTCTAGCTGGATACGCATTTGTTTCTTTTCTGTAAGAAGAACCCGAAAAGGAAAATCCATTAGATCTCCACATCTTGGAAGATTAGAAAGAACGGTTTTTTGAGCATAAAAGCAACTTATGATCGACAAAAGAAACAATCTGAAATCTAGTGCCATCTTGTACGTATTTAGCAAGAGTTTGAATGCTGTTCTGTTCTCCTTATCGTCTTTATCAGGTAGCGTATCGTCGTAACCCGTAACATATTAAATTATGTATTTTTACAAATTCATTTACTAATCGATATTGTGATTCTAGATGATATGGAAACACTGTTCCAAACTGTGACTAAAGAAGCAAAGATGTAAAAACACGCTAAGGTACGGTAAATTATGTATAGGCAAGAACCAAAAAAATACGTACATTACATATAGGTAAGAACAAGGAAAGATACAGTAAATTGCATAAAGGTAGGAACAAGGTCTGATAAGATATGATTATGATTTTTAACGTAGCTTTAAAAACAATTTCAGTCATATCGCCACGATGTCTGCAGTGTGACAGTTTATAGTGATGTCTAGCACTGGGGCATCATGCCGCAGACATGTAGCATTATGTCCAGTCACATTATCCTGACACCAGGCCGACCAGTCCTAATATTAACCTCTTAATGCTGAGCGTCAAGCGAGGCAGCAATTAGTAATATTTTTTGTAAGTCTTTGGTATGACTCAACTGGGGATCGAACCCACGACCTCCTTCATCTGAGGCGCACGCTCTAACCACTAGGTTACCGGAGCGGTATGTAAGAACAAGAAAAGATACAATGAATTACATATGGGTAAAAACAAGTAAAAATACAATGAGGTACATATAGGTAAGGACAAGAAAGATTTAGTAAATTACATAAAGGTAAGAATAAAAAAGATACGGTAAAATACGGTAAAATACCTATAGGTAAGAACAATAAAAGATATAGTAAATTCCATAAATGTACGAACAAGAAAGGTTATAGCAAACTGCATATAGGTATGAACAAGAAAAGCTATATTAAATTACAAATGATTACAAAAGGTAAGAACAAGAAAGAGATATAATAAATTAAATAAAGGAAAGAACAAAAGACACATCAAGAGATTGCCACATCTAAATACTCGACATCTGGAACAATAATAGGGATTTCTACTAGAACAACGATTGCAGATGACCCTGGCATCAAATGAATAGGCAATACAAAGTCGAATTACATAACTCGAATTTCAGGACTTACATGCAATAAGACTGATATATCAGTTATACATCTGTCCACTGTATGTTATGTGTCCATTGTATGTTATGTGTAAACTGTATGTTATGTGTCCACTGTATGTTATGTGTATTACAAAACTTCCCAAATATTACTAAAAGCTATTCTATGGTCGCTATGTCCACTGTACACTAAGTATTGTAACGAGGAAACCCCATGGACTTCACTTATTTTCGTTTCGATGTATAATATTCGTTTCGTTAAAGTTTATATTGTCATTTCGAATGTTTGGCGGGCTTTGTAGTGCCATCTATCGTCTTAGTTTTGGTTCACGTGATTCCGCCTGGGTATATATACGGACCAACTGTGGCTGCTAGGGTGTGTGTGTGTGTGGTGTGTGTAAATAACCGGCATAGAGTGAAGACGTCCCCTGCAGTGTAACAGTATAACCACCCCACAAGGGCAAGCACACTTGGTCGTAATCCTTGGGTAGAAAGAAGCAGGCCAGGAATCTGAAAAAGTTAGAGACAAGGTCTTTCATCGACCAGCAGCCCGGCGCTACAAGGCTCGTCCAAGTAACACAGAGGTCTTGCGACAATACACGTTTAGACTGAGGATAGCTCTTCTTTCGTCATTTCGCACTGTCTTCTCTCTCTCTCTCTCTCTCTCTCTCTCTCTCTCTCTCTCTCTCTCTCTCTCTCTCTCTCTCTCTCTCTCTCTCTCTCTCTCTCTCTCTCTCTCTCTCTCGAGCGGATAACGGCGACCAAGACTACAACAGTCGGCGACCCTGTGACCAAGTCGGCGACTGCGACCAGTCGGCGACCCTGCGACTAGCTGTGGCAAAGTCGGCGGCGCCCAAGAAGCCAGAAATAAGCCGGTATCCCGCTGAGGTGGAAATCTGTCACGCTCTGGAGTGCCAGTCCTCAGGCAGATTCAGCGGGTTATCACTCTAACTATAAGACCTATCATAAAGAACCCGACATAGCGAGACTCGGGGCAGTGTAGCCAAGAGATCAGTTCCGCGACCCTGCAACTAGCTGTGACCAAGTCGGCAACTGCGACCAGTCGGCGACCCTGTGACCAGTCGGCGACCGAGACAGCGACACAGTCGGCGACCCTGCGACTAGCTGTCACCAAGTCGGCGATTGCGACCAGTCAGCGACCCTGTGACAAGTCGGCGACTGCGACCAGTCGGCGACCCTGCGACTAGCTGTGACCAAGACGATGGCGCCCAAGAAGCCAGAAAAAAAGCTGGTATCTCGCTGAGGTGGAAATCTGTCACACTCTGGAGTGTCAGTCCTCAGACAGATTCAGCGGGGTATCACTCCAAGTATAAGACCTATCATAAAGAACCCGATATAGCGAGACTCGGGGCAGTGTAGCCGAGAGATCATTTCCGCTACAGTATTTAATGTTATCAGTATTAATGATCTGTACAACAAGGCCATTTATTACTGAAGAGTCAATCAGTACATTCCCTCAAAATACTCCCGATGCAGCTCTACAACGTTCAGGTCAGCGACGCTCACCCAAATTTTTAAAAGCATGATTCGACCAAAAGTTACTTAGTATTAACTCAGGGTTGTTTAGAGGAGGGGACGAGTTTTTGATAATGTGCTTCTTCAGGAAATCTGCTAAGATGGCTGATTTATGCAAAGATACGTTGTCTCGGAACACGATGTATACCGTGAGTAGCGATGTAAGAACAACTGTTTTCGTAGTATTCAACCACTTTTGGCAACATTTTGGGCTGCTTTGAAGGTAAGGCACACACATATTCATTACCAATAGTTTGTCAGACCGGGTTTCTGTTCAATCGACCCTTTATAATCGAAATATGATTTGTTGAAATCTCTCTTGACAGTGCAACTAATTCGTGCTATTTATGAGATTTCAGTTCGTTTTTAGTGATCAAAACTGGATTGTTTTCTTCTGAGTCAAGTACAAGAGAATGAATCCATGCTGTATCATATGAGACAATCTCATTCAAATATCTCTGCGACGTTCGGCTATCTGATAGAGCTCGAATATGAAAACGTATAATTTAACAAAAAAGTGCAAGGACCTTTTGAACAATAATATATATTTAACTGTATTATACACTTGACGATTTAATAATATGCTACACTTTAAAGTATGGAGAGTGGATGAAGAACACAAAAACATCATGCGGGGTAGATATATAAATTTAAAATATTTCGAATCTGACGAGAAACAGAGAATCACAAGGAAGGGGTAGGACGAAGAAGACACCAGCACGCCATATTTTCGGACAGGCGTCCTGTATATAAGAGTATTATAAGATCCCGACAGGTGTCCTATATCTAATGTTGTAAGAAATAACGTTCTGGTGATTTTTCTGACCTGAACATATATTTCACTTGCCCATATAACCCATGTGGATACAACTGGGCCAAATCAAAAATGGAATTTTATGGTCACTAGTTAATGAAAGAAAGCCTAGCACTTAAATGAAAATAAAAGTCTGTGAAAACGAACTTGCCAAAGTTGACTGCTGAGCATATTATAAAACCCCCAGCGTGAGAAATATATATTTCAGAAACAAAACAGAAAACAGTGTTATATACATATAATTTCAAAATCTCAACAACCTCCACGAATTTAACAAAAGAAATGTGTTATGTCTAACTTTGTCATTCATCACCGATCCGCTTCACGTGGACCAAATATGAATGTAGCTGCGTGAATGATGCCCCCACTGTGTAGATTTGGTTGTGGGGGATTACGGTGAGGTCATCTCAATATTTTATTAACTATTGTAGAAGTCTCACCCAGGGTCGAATTTGTTTGGAAGTTGAATTAGTCTACAACAGATGGACAGCTCCGAGCCTCCAGTCAGAAATAATAACGGTTAAATGGATATATATATATATATATATATATATATATATATATATATATATATATATATATATATATATATATATATATATATATATATATATATATATATACACACACACACACACAAAAGGTTGAAATTAAATGAATAATAATTTAATAACAATTAAATAGACAAATTATTCTAATTTTCCAAGTACACTCCATACGCTCGATCCTTTGAAAGCCTATTTCATCACTTGATTGGTGTGTGAGATACGTTTCCATTTGTCCTTGTATTCTACTCCTCTGTTTATTCTTCTCTCCCATTCCCCAAAATCCCTTCTCCTCGACTTTCTCCAAATTCCTTCTCCTCAATTTCTATATACTCCTTCTCCTCCTCCTTCACTTCTTTATACTCCTTCTCTTTCACTTTCTCTCCACCTACTAGACTTTGTCCACTATGACTGTTCGCTAGTCTTACTTCCGTCTTCCCTCTTGGAGACTAAGGATTCAACTGAACCGGAAGTTCTGTCCCCCAAAAAGCTTCCTGTAAAAACACAAGGACGGTAGAATATGTTTCCTTAGCCTTCTTATCTCACACTACACACAGCCTATCATCAGCTACCGGCTATTAAATTTCTTCGGTCATGCATTCATTCACATCGAAATACCCTTATGTTCTTGTAGGTAAAACGTCATAATAAAAGCACCGTATCAATTACTTCCGATACATACATCAATAAATTGCGTCACGTCAGTACATATTCATAATCCCGTTATACTAAACAATATCAAAATAATCAGACGCATTTCTTTACATTACAACTCACACAAAGTACACGATCATTCAAACATCCAATCTCTGATATATTCATTCGTTCATAGTAACTAATCTTTCATACTTCAGCCGTTCTGAAATCACAATTAACGCATGTGTAAACTCCAACATAACACATTAATAAATGTAATAGTTTACTACAAAGTAACCTAATATCGACTTACAAAATTAATTCTGACCACACAATAAGAATCTGCATAATTTTCTGCGTAAAACGTAAGTCCATTTCTCAAATATGCATGTAAATAAACACTACAAAGGTAAATCTACATATTAAACAATGCTGGTAATTAAGCATCCATACTACCAATATTACAATTACAATACCGTAATATTCTGCAAAACTGATGAAATAACTTATTGACCTTTTCGAAGCTTTCTTTCCTTAGAATTTGTTTCCAAGTTTCACCGTTGAATTACGACTGGCTATTTGCTCAACGATCTAAGAATCTACTAACCCTTTTGTTTGCGAATTACGAAGTCATAATTCGGATTTAAATTGTAATCACACTCTCTGCCTTAATTCAGATTGGATGTCTGTGTGAACCGATTCAATAAAATTTAGCTCCCAATGTTCCTCGCTGTCTGTCCACGTGGGGACGGATGAGAACACGACCAATTTCACCCTGCGGTCTTCCTTTTAACACCTAGGTACGAATACCACAAGCCTTTGTCTACTGGTACAATCTATCTACCGCCTTGCAGGCGGTCACGATAACCTTGCGTAAGAGACTAACTTAGCCGACGGCAATGTTTAGACATCAAATACACGAGTCATAATAATTATTTAGTTTATATACGACTTGAAAGCTGTGGTGAGCAAACGTGACAAGGTACAAATGGAAATTTCTAGACTTACCAATCAGTGATTTTTCATCAGTCAACATATTATTCCACAAGATTTCCCGGTAGCGTACCACAGCGTTGGTAATAATAGTAACACCGTGGGAGAATGGTCTGGCATTCTTTAAAGGAATAGTATTAAGTCAAACTTTGGGTATGTATAGATAGGCAAGAGCCTGAGCTGAACATGGGTACCAAATATATTATGCTTTGCAAAGCTTAGCTTGAAGTATCGGCTTTTCTTCTTAATTATGTCGCGCGAGCGAGAAGAGAAGTGTCCTCCCTTGCAGTTATTGAATAGTACATGTATGACAAGTAAATTGTAAACAACGATACGAGCCCCCGTGGCTAGTATTAGTGATGCGTTGATAGTGCAACACTGTTTAATGCAGTTCAGTAACGTGGGGTGGACGAGGTTGTATGATGCAATACCAGCAAGAGAAGAGTTTTCTGAGCATATATAAGAATTGCGTTATTCGGTTGTGTAAATGCATAAAAATACACGTTTCCTCTTTATGTAGAGGATATTCATCCACAGAACTACAAATTATTTCGTTCAGAGTTGGCGGAAAGAATGAGCTTGATAATGTGTAAACATACGTCGTGGCAACAGGCGGAAATGTATTAATTTGCAATGTATGATGAGATTTTTCGCCCCGACTCCACACACAAAACGCAAATAAGATTTTGTATTTATTACACATTCTTTTACACTTAAAAATAGTAAAGACTACAATATTTCAGGACCGCTTGGTATAATCTTTTATTCAAGGATTTCAATGCTTTGACGTTTCTGTAGAATTTGGTAACATTCCGGTTTGCGGTTTTTGGAAGCCCTTTGATGTTTTTCCTTTTATCTTCTTTTTTTACACTTTTAGAAACTGACACTATATCGGACAGTGATCAGTGGTTTTGGAGAAGTATTTTAAGAGTTTTCTATTTGTAGAACGCTGACCATAACTTATGGTAGAATACTGCTTCGTTACGCAGTCTGGGGAATTTAACATTATATTTGGTCAGTATGAAATCCATTGGACTGTAAATGTGTGGGTCACAATGGTACTTTAAAATTATGTTTGAGCCAGCACGGTCATCTACAGCAATTTGATCAGAATTGGAACAGACACAAACTCTTAATAACACATTTTTCAGAAGTGGAACAATTTTGCAAACCGAGGTAAATGTGTATTTCCAAAGTGTATTTTCAGATACTGTAATGTACTGTGGAATTATACTGCTACTTTTGTAAACAGATAGGACGATTGGCTTAATTCTAGGCAGTCGGCCGTAATGGTCAACTTTGTTGTTTGAATGTACTAGATGACCCCTCTTTTTCACACCCTCATGGAAAGAAAAATGGCACCGTTTGATGTCGACACTCGCTGGCCAGCAGAGCACACGAACCCACTTCTAATTAGCTATTTCTCGCGTGACAAATGAAAACTTTGCTAAACCGCTTCGTAATGGATTGTCTGGTAAGGTAACCAGTCAGTTGTAAATTTTGACCAAAGAATGTGTTTGAAGATGAATTATTTGACCTAAGGTCTCCTCCAAACGTTACGGTCGGTAATTCTAATGTGCTCTCTGCCACTATACCGTTATGATGACTGGGTCAATTAAACTGAAACTTAAACATAGGCCCTTTTTATGTTTCAAAGATGAAATAAGAGAAATATCAGATGATCTTCTCAAGACCTCTTTGGCCTGACTATGCTAACGTTAAGGAACACTTTATGCTACCTAAGGATTCAGTACTTCTTAAAATTTGACTCATTACACCTGTTAATACTTGTAATGTGCGGTACATATATGTGCCGTTTTTTTTAAATAAAAAATATATCTCCAACATCTTGAAGTGATACCCTGATTCATGTGGGTGTGGGGTGGTGGTATACTGGTCAGGTTCCAGATATGCAACAAAAGTTGTCTCGTTAAGTGGACGCCAATGTTCATCTTCACGATTGTCTTCAATATCTATCATTTAGTCGAATTTTACTATGATTTTACACCAATTTAAAGCTACATTTTAACTGAAATTAAATTCGTATATGTAGACTCATGGGATATAAAAAAGAAATATCCATTTTTTTCGGAGTGATAGCCTCTAGATACAATTCAATTTAGGACATATTTTATACGTAATGAACATATATAAGTCTAACAATAAAAGTAAATTTATTTAGAAATAATCCATTTAATCTATTTATTGCTTTAGGCAAAATGCAACATGCACAAATCCTGTTTCAATATCATCTTTGCGAACAGAGTTAAAGAATAAATCAGTTTAATCAGCCTTTTTCGTTTCCTAAAAGAAATTTTATAAACAATTAATGCTATAACTTAACTGTTAGACTTTAAAATTCTAATAATTACTTCCTACACGTCAATACTCACTGCTGAAGACGCACACAAGAATTATGGAATAATAGTAATAATAATAATAATAATAATAATAATAATAATAATAATAATAATAATAATAATAATAATAATAATAATAATAATAATAAAAAAATAAATAAATAAATAAATTAGATACAGATGCTATTTAATTTTAGACAATAAATGCGGTTACAAGCAATGTAGTCCAAAACACATACGTAGCAATACTTCATTCTTCTTACCTTATTATCCTCATTAATAATAATAATAATAATAATAATAATAATAATAATAATAATAATAATAATAATAATAATAAATAAATAAATAAATAAATAAATTAGATACAGATGCTATTTAATCTTAGACAATAAATGCGGTTACAAGCAATGTAGTCCAAAACACATACGTAGCAATACTTAATTTTTTTACCTTATTATCCTCATTAATAATAATAATAATAATAATAATAATAATAATAATAATAATAATAATAATAATAATAATAATAATAATAATATAATAATAATAATAATAATAATAATAATAATAATAATAATAATAATAATAATAATAATAATAATAAAATAAATAAATAAATAAATTAGATACAGATGCTATTTAATCTTAGACAATAAATGCGGTTACAAGCAATGTAGTCCAAAACACATACGTAGCAATACTTCATTTATTTTTTACCTTATTATCCTCATTATTGTACTGAGAAAGGCTTTATGAATATTTTTCCTCAAAGAAAAGAAAAGTACTTTTCCCAAGAACAAACCGAGAATGACGACACAAGCTGATCCAGGTTATTACAGAAAGTCGCAACCAAAGGATTTGTGAGCCCAACGCTATAACAACCCATTGATTACGATTCCAACGCTCAACGAATCCATGGATTACGAGTAAACTCTCTAGTAACCCATGGATTACAAGTCCAGCGCTCTAACAACCATTGGATTACGAATCGTACGCTAGTGCAACTAGGCATCAAAAGCCGTAGCGGATCCTTTACCAAAGTTAAAACGAGACACATTAAAATATAAAGTTATTTAGTCATAATTTGTTAATATAATAATAAATTTATGGTTACTTGTAATTAATTTTGAAAGGTTTGTTAATTTCACATTCATAGGTAAGCTAATTTTACCTGCATATCGAACTGTTACAACAACGTCGCTTAAGTGAAAGAAATACATTTTTAAAAAGGGGGATTTATCTTTTTCATGGTACGTTTTGCTTACAATGGGAAACACCAAAACTGAGTTTCAGAGATATCTTGAACGATTTTGAAGTTATGTCCCGCAAGCGAAAGTATGAATGATGTACGGATGAACAAATAAAAGGATGAACACCTTAAACGGAATTAACATGATGAATTGTGAATAAAAAGGCACTTCACCACTAACGTTTTATACTAAATTTCAAAGAGGTATAAAAAAAGTATCTGAAGTTATGTATAGGAAATAGAAGTATGAATAATGGATAGCAGAATGGACAGACAAAGGCCAAAAATATCAAATATATTGGAACTTAGGAATTTAAAACAGCAAAAGATACATTTAGATCAATAGTCCGGTAAGAAATGTTTCGTATTGCAGACTTGGAGGATTTTGGTGTTATTCTCAGGAATTTGACTGACAGATGGATAGGACGAACAAAAACGTTGCTAATATTCCAACAGAAGACATATGAAGAGAAAATGTCATAACTGGATCACTGGGCTCATATATGTACCTTGTTTGATGGATAATTTTAACGGTTTTGTCGTTATAGCGAAAGAAACTAAAGAGTGGATGGATGAATGTGCAGACAAAACAACAAGATAGTTAAAAACATTGAAAATGAAAACAGGATCGGACCAGGTCATGTGTGTGTGTATGTGTGTGTGTGTGTGGGGTACAGTATTTCCGAAGGGCCCTGACTTTACTAGAATGGGCACCAAAGCAAATGTTTTTAGTTCTGTTTACTCAGAGTGCATAATACCATGTTAAACTTAGTCAAATTTCAAGTGATAAGTGAGAAGTGACTGTACGTTTGTGCGTGTCCGTTTAAGGGTTTTGTTTAAACGGGGTGGCGGAGGGTGGGGGCTGTAACATGATAACCGAGGCGGATTTACGGATTTACAATAGAACACTTTTGATGTTGATACAAATACAATGTTTATCGATGTATGACTTAAATGAGAAAAAATTTTGATTAATACGTGCGTTTAAAGGATCCAAATATTGGACGAATTACCATAATACGCACGAACCTAAAAATGCAACAAATATAAATACAAATAAATGACCTAACACAGCACAACAACAAGGGTGAACGATTCAAAGAAATTTTATACGGGGGTTCCCTAGTGGCCGAGTGGTCTAAAGCGCTTTCCATTACGGATTACTGCCATCTTACCTGTGTCCGCGTAGGTTCGAGTCTCGGATTCAGCCATTGTAGATATGTGAAAAAGCTTGCCAGTAGCTTCTCGTTGGTCGGTGGTTCTTTCAGGGGTTTTCACGGGTTCTTTCTCTACCGTTAATACTGGTCGCCTATATTGTGCTGAAAAATGGCGTTAAGCCCTACAATGATAAATACAACAACAACAATTTCATGGGATGAAAAGAATGACGCGTTTTACTCAGTAATAAAACTGGTGTATTCACTGAAACAGCGAAAACTGACGTATTTTACTAAAATAGTAAAATGATGAATTGATTGAACAGATATCATACAAAAATATATGTACACTCCCAAAACACTGGGTATAATCCACCCCCCACCCCACCCCCAAAAAATTAGCCCAAGGCTAAAAGATTACATGCTTCGAGTAACACAAAACACTTCTTTCAATACCACACTTGGCTACCAGTCACACTGGTTAATCAAGCACACAGCATTATAGGTAGTCACTGACAACCATTAAATTCCATGGTCAATCAAGCAATCATCGGCTGCCAATCGGTTAGCAGCGCCCGATTACCTGCTACGCGACCAGCACCACTGTTCACTCAGCTCTATTGCTGCTATGGTTCAGCTTTGCAGCTGCTTTGGTCGACTTCTTATCGGTAGCTGGTACTCCGTCGACTACGATCGTCATCGATCACTGATCAGTTCTGCAGCTGAAGATATGCAAGACCCTAAGTAAACTGCTTACTGACAAGACATTCCGTAATGTGAAGATATCGTCTTACGGTGAGGCATTTAGATTAGATCGTCTGTACTGGTGAAAGAATTTTTTTCTTATCGAAAGCACCTTTCATATACGGCATAAGATGAACCAAACCGTTTCGAAATATTGTACAATATATAGAAATCACACTCGGGTATCGTTGTGCACACAAAAATACGAAATCCGAGTACACACATTTAATAAATAAAGGGATTTATACATTTCCGTGACAGGGGCAGGGCCTCTTCGGACACCATTACCCACTCACCCCCAGCCTAGAACAATTAAGGGAGTATTGTGACATCTGGACTTCTAGTTTAATACGTGTACCAGATTTCAGACAGACATCTTTAGCGGCATGGTAGTTATGCTCCGAAAATGGGGGTGTAGGGGACAAATGGACTAATGAAATCCATTATTACCATTTACCATAACTGCTAGTTTCAACTTCAAATGACCTTCTCCATGACATAGAAAATTACGAAGCTTTTTGGTTAACAAATATCGAGAGATATTGCGCATACTTCCTGTGTAATTTCATGACAAAAAGTTCCAAATATTTTATGTAACTAAATTTAAAATTACTTGCATACTGACATTTGTTCAGTACCTTAATGTGCACATAATAATTTAGAAAAAAATAGAATTAATTCTTTACTTTCTCTGCTGATAATGGTATAGTCTTTTTGAATTGTTTCGAAGATGTTATTAAATAATATATCACGATAAGATAATATGAAATGGGAGGAGATTAGAGGAGATGAGAGGAGATGATATTTATTTAAGGTTCGCTTGATTACAAACAACAATTCAACATAAGCTCAAATGAACTTATTACGGACAGTTGAAATAAATTCTACTGAGTTAATAATAATAATAATAATAATAATAATAATAATAATAATAATAATAATAATAATAATAATAATAATAATAATAATAATAATAATATTAATAATAATAATAAGGATAATAATAAAAATATTAATAATAATAATAATAATAATAATAATAATAATAATAATAATAATAATAATAATAATAATAATAATATTAATATTAATAATAATAATGATAATAATAATAATAATAATAATAATAATAATAATAATAATAATAATTGTCATCATCATCATACACGTGAACAATAAGTAAAACGAACAAACTGGTAAAATGCAAACTTTAAACCTAAAATGATAATAACAACAACAACAACAACAATAACGATATGCAATGTAAACTTAAATAGGTGCTCATGAAATTTTTCAAACAATAACGATAAGAACAAAACAAGAGCAACAGTAAAAACACAAAAATTTTGCCATCTTATTTAATTATTTTTAATTGCCATTAACTTACAACACTGGTTTGTGTCCAACAAGTTCAGTTTGTTAGAAAGTCCTTCCACCGTCTTCTCAAGCTGGATACGCTTTTGTTTCTCTTCTGTAAGAAGAACAAGAAAAGGTGATTCTGATCCATCTTCCCCATCTTGGAGAATAAGAAAATACGCATTTTTGAAAACAAAAGCTACTTATGAGTGAAAAAAGAAACGAGCTCAATCCGAGCGCCATCTTGTACATATTTAGCAAGAGTCTGAAGATTGCAATGGTCTGTATCATCTGTATCAAGTAGCATATCATCGTAACCTATCACATATAGCATATCATCGTAACCTATCACATACGGAATTCCGTTTATTTGCCAACTCATTCACTGATCGACATTGCGCATTCTAGCTGAGACGATATGAAAAACTGTTCCAAATTGTGACCAAAGAAGCAAAGACGTGTCACATATATGTAGGAACAAGAAAATATATGGTAAATTACATAATGCAAGAACAAAACATATACTGAATTACTGACACATATACATACTTGACTAAAGGAACAGTTCTACTACCACAAAGCATGCACATGACTTTTCTATCAAATAAATAAGGAATACAAAACCGAATTACATTAATCAAGCTTTAGGATGGAATCACCCATTACAAGCAGTACGATTGATACACGAAGTATACATCTGTCCACTGAATGTAATGTATATTCCAAAACTTGACAAATCTCACTGAAAGCCAATCATTTAAACGAATATTGTCACTCTGTCCACTTCATGCAGGTTATTTTAAAACTTTATGAATATGTCCTGTACAACGAGGTTCTTTATTACTGAAGAGCCAATTAGTATATTCCCTCAAAGTACTCCCCTCTACAACATTATGCAATTATTAAATGGCATTATGTATTCATTATTTATATGTTTTTTATACAATGGAAAATACACGAGGGCTTTCAGATCATTGGCACATAAGCAAACTTTTATCAACGGGATTCGGCTAAAAATCACTTGGAGCTTAATCAGGGCTATAAAGGATGCGAGTAGATTTCGATGACGTGATTCCTCTGTTAAGACGGCATATTTATGTAGAGGTGCTTTGTCATGGAGTAGATTGATACATGCAGTACCGGTACAACAGCTGGTGTTTCGGTAGTGTTCAACAGCTTTTGACAACACTTTGGCCAGGTTTGGAGGCATGCACTTATTCATGGACGATAGCAGTCAGACACGAGTACTTGTTCAAAAGACCCTTTATAATCGAAACGTAGTTTATATAAAATTTGACAAACCGACTACGTCGAGCGATTTTTGTGGTGTCTATTTCACATATCAGAGCTGGATTATTTTCTTTCGAGTCGGGTTCACGAATATAAGTCCATGTTATATCATATGCGACAATATCATTCAAATCTCTCTGATCACACTTTTCATAATGGGTGATTTGAATTTAAAAGTTTTTGTCATCAGCCGTCAACGAATGAGTGACCAATCTTGTACCAACCTTTTTAACCTTCAATGATTCTACAATGTATATCAAACAGTGGACAAATTTTGCTTGTGATAATAAAATATCTTTCACTGTGTATCGAGCATCTTTATCAATTTCCCACTTCACATTACTTGTCTCCCACTTACCAATCGCAGATAACGATCTTTCGGAACGTAGCTCATTTTCCATCGACTTGAGACCATCTTTAAAGCGACAAAACACATCTATCTAAGTGCAGGATATGACAAGGAATAACACCCTTGAACTGTATACAAGTAGACCATGATATCAGCCATAGAACATGATAACTTTACCCCAATTTTGCAGCAAGCTCTATACTAGGCAGCAGTAGCATATGTAAGTCACTGTTATTTACATATAAGACATCTATCGCATATATTTGCAGGTTTATTCTGCACCATACGCATAGCTAGCTCGTGCACCTGCAGATCATCTATTAGAACAATTTTATTTGTTCTTTTGATCGGCATTATTTTGTGGCTGGTAAAAATGTTATAGGCTTTTTTTTTGGACTGAGGAACTTATTTTCATCCAAATTCTTTGAATCAAGTCGTATTTCTTAACCGCAAAGTTGTTTATATAATAATAATGACATGTTTTCCTTTGTCTGGGAGGTCGTGCCTTTGATAATCAGAATTTGGGTTATATTTTATTAAAATATTTGCGTGTTTAGCAGGAGGGTAATAGTCTTGAGTTGAGGAATAGGATAAAACTACTGGTGGTATTAGCGTTGCAAACATCCAGTGTTATTGGCTTCACTAATATAGTCATACCGTCATTAAAATCACCAAATGTTATCATCTGTTCTCACCCATGTGACAGAGAAAACTACCTGTTTAGCTAACCTTACTTTTTCTATCTCAGCCTGGTTATATCAGACCTGTCGTCCCAGTTATGGTGTTCACGTGCTAGGAACTATTTGTGAAACACCTTAATGTCTTCTGCTGTGCCTGACGGAGTTGTAATACAATCCAAAAATATATGTATAATAAAAACAAATTCATTCATAAAACATTTTCCGTTCCCTCCAACTTTAATAATACCATACAAAACATTTTCACACACACACACACACACACACACACACACAAATACACATACACAAACACGTTGATACACTTGATAGAGTTCCAGACACAGGCAATACACATCTCTTGCCAAACAAAACCAAACTCTCAAGTTTTACTGCAAAACCGTACAAAACCCAGCAAAGACCAGAAATCTGTTATATCAAACTGGTTTCTTCAGGCTTTGTCGAACAACCACAATCCGCCCCAAACGAAATCAAACAAACTGCTAACTAATTTGGAATAAGGTGGAGGGTTATTCGAATTGGAAAGAAATTGTGTGAGAAAAATAATATATGCCGGTGCTTGTGTCAATTCGCGGGGTTGTATTTTTTTTTCTCTCCAGTTGGTATAACCTCGTGGTGAGAAATATAATATCACCCCATGAATGGAATTTCCTTATCTTGGTCCAAACTTCAACATAAATAATATTATTCTCACCCATACAACAGAGAAATCTTGCTGATTTGCTAATCTTACTAGTCCTATCTCAGTCTCGGTGTCTCAAAACCGTTGTCTCAGGCACGGTTTTCACGCGCCTTGTCTTCTGCTGTGCCTGACAAAGTTATTTTAAAGTCAGACACCACCACCAACAACAACAACAAGATTTAACAAAACGAACAGCACTCTCCATTGTTATATTCTGCTTGACATGATGGTTTTGTTTTCTGATGAAACAAATACCGACACCGGGGGAAATTTACAAAATAATAGTTGTGTGAAGAACACACAAATATAAAGTAGGCATATAATATCATTAAAGCAAGATTGCAAACTGACACTATAATAATTAGAATTTAACGAGAGACAGAAAGACGAAGAAGATAACAGGACATTAAAAGAAACATTAAATTAAAAACCAAGGATGTACGCTAACCCTTTACTTCCAGAAAGATGTCCTGTAACAATCTACAAATGATTATGAACAAACGTCCAAATGATCTCTGTATGCCTGGCCATACATTTTACCTTGCCGCTGTAATGTATGCACATGGTTTCAATGAGCAATGGATTCTACGGGAACCAGATGGGGCCCGAAAGCTTAACTCAGTAACGAAAAACGGCTATGAAAGCACATCTGCCAGGTTTGGCTTCTAAACGCATTACAAACTCGAGCGTGAGAAAATATATATGTCAGAAACTAACAGAAAATAATGTTCCAACACTGGCATCATTTGGAATCTGAAGTCATCATGCCATTTGTTGGGTTAAATCATTTCATTTCACATTACATCATTTCATTTAATATAACTTTTTTTTAAATCTCAATTCATCATTCGGTGTTGTTTGCTAAATCATTTCATATGACACCACATCATTTGGAATCTGGATTTATCATTTCATTTCCTGGGTTAAATGATTTCATACATCATTTGATTAATGTAATTTTGGCGGTGACGGCTAACCATAGCTATACACATCACTGGTTACAAACATCCTCCTCTCCCAACAACTATATAAAACTTAGTAAGGGCCACAAATTTATTATGTCAAACCTGCTTTCTTCTAGTTTTGTTAAGCATCACCATTATGCAACAGTTGAATCAAACACGTACCTACAATCATTCGCTTATCAGTCAGAAGGAATCATTTATTTCGTCCGCACGTTATTCCACAAGCAGATTTCCTTGTAGCAACATCCTTCCACTACTAATCGCAACATTCGCCATATTTACAAGACATAAAATATAAACCGTGAACATGAAAGTTAAGCATATAATTATCAGCTAGGGTCTGTATTTGGAGGATCTTTAATATGCAGGAGTAATTTTACAATCAATATTAATTACAACACCGATATGTCACACACCGTTTCACTTCCTCCAAAGAAAACAAGAGATGTATACGACAGTGAGAAACTGAACTACGTTGTGTCGTGCAAAAGGACATCTCAATCGGAGGATCATATTATGTCTTTACCTGTGGGGGAATAAATAATTTATCCCCCCTTGACTGGGATTTCCTTGTCCTGGTGCAAACCCTAGTATAAATAATATCTATCTATCTATCTATCTATCTATCTATCTATCTATCTATCTATCTATCTATCTATCTATCTATCTATCTATCTATCTATCTATCTATCTATCTATCTATCTATCTATCTATCTATCTATATATATATATACACATATATACACACACACACACACATATATATATATATATATATATATATATATATATATATATATATATATATATATATATATATATATATATATATATATATGTGTGTGTGTGTGTGTGTGTGTGTGTGTGTGTGTGTTGATAGAGATCAATATAAATCATTGCCAGGTTTCGTTACATTTGCCGGTTAACACCATTAACATCAATGCCAGAATGGGGATGAAAGACTTCGTTCAGACTCTTTCCAGAATCTTCAAACAATAAGGTAGACATCCATGTTATTTACTTACCTTTGAAGTTTTCTGCATTGCGCTAAGATTTTGGATCGATATTTAACCGGGACGAGAAAAATTTATACCTTGATCAAATCACACACAGTAGCAGAGAGGCTGAACAGACAACTTTGCCTGAGACCTTATTTTTGAAAATTAAGGGTTCCTACGAAGGCAGAGAAAAAACAGTTTTGCCTTAATAATGAAAAGTTGTCTGTTCAGCCTCTCTGCTGCTCACACAGTTCGCTAGGAAAACTCATAGATCGATGACTACCACCTCACTTATCTCAGAACCGCTCCGGTGGCCTAGTGGTTAGAGCGTCTGCCTCAGATGAGGGAGGTCGTGGGTTTGATCCCGGTCGAGTCATACCAAAGACTTACAAAAATAGTACTAACAGCTGCCTCGCTTGACGCTCAGCATTAAGAGGTTAGTGTTAGGTCTGGTCGCCCTGGTGTCAGGATAATGTGACTGGGTGGAACATCATGCTACATGTCTGCGGCATGATGCCCCAGTGCTAGACATCACTATAAACTGCCACACTGCAGACATCGTAGCGATATGACTGAAAAATTGTTAAAGCTACGTTAAAAAATATAAACATCACACCACTCACCAATTTATCTCAGAACTTGTACATTTTTTTATTTTTTCAATACGTTGCACAAAAGAAAATTGCCTGGGTGCAATTTTTGGATATTAGAGAGTGTAAAGCTTATCTTATTCTAAAATAATAATGATGGTGGGCTGAAAATTGTTTTTACATTCAGGAATTGCACTAATATTCATTCAAATGTAACATTTAACTACTTTATCGGAAAAGTGAGCAACAAAATGCTTAAAAAATATCCTTCATGAAAGGTTCAAAATTCTTATTTTGCTTACAATTAATTCTCATATTTATTAAAATACTTGTTTTTAATGTGTCCAGGTTACAACGTTCCAACAACTTACTGTCCCAACCCAATGTTATACGTCGTCGGTCTGTTTGACAAATGGGTTAAATTGATCATTCCGTAGTGTGGAAAGGTCGCAAGTTAGACAACTTAGGGTAAACTGTCAACTATTTGTTTATATAATACTTTGTTTCGAATATGAAACGTATCCTATGTTATTGTAGATAATCTGTCCACAAGCACGAATATTAGGAATATATATGTTTGCTTGTTTCGCAAAAATAACAACAACAAATTGCTTAAAATTAAATTCATCTGTATGCTGCGGTAAAGACGATATAAAATGTGCATAAGGTATGTACATAAGGCATTTTACAAGGAGGGGACATCACGTGTACTAAGGCACTAACTTACAAAGGCTTAAATCGAACGGTGTCGGTATAGTACTTACTTATATACAGGATGACTCTCTTACTTAGAGAGGGGTTTGCTCTCCTACTTATAGACATGTCTACTATCTTGCTGATAGACATGTGTACTATCTTGCTTATAGACATAATTACTCTTGCTTATATAAATGTTTACTATCTTGCTTTAGACATGTTTACTATCTTGCTTATTTACATGTTTATTCTCTTGCTTATAGACATGTTTACTATCTTGCTTATAGATATGTTTAATATCTTGCTTTTAGACATGTTTACTATGTTGGTTTTAGACATTTTTACTATCTTGCTTTTAAACATGTTTACTATCTTGCTTTTAGATATGTTTACTGTCTTGCTTTCAAGCATGTTTACTATCTTGCTTAAAAACATGTTTACTATCTTGCTTTTAAACATGTTTACTATCTTGCTTTTAGACATGTTTACTATCTTGCTTTTAGACACTTTTAGTATCTTGCTTATAGACATGTTTACTATCTTGCTTTCAGACATTTATTATCTTGCTTATAGCCTTTATCCAGGCATCTGGAATAGAAGGAGTGAACATGCTAATAAAGATTTGAGATATAAGTAGTTCTCAAAACACATTCCGTTGATGTTATTATTTGCAATTTAAACCATTGATAGTGGTCTATACAACTGATACAAGTAAGGGAAATGTCAAATCTGTTGGAGGCAATACTATAATTATGAGAATTACTTTCAGATGAAAAACGTTCATCCACCACCCTTAACATAACATGAAGAAATACACTGTCTGTACGATTTAGTACTGTGTCTAAATCTGGCTCCGTTTTTAAACCACTAATATTCTTGTAAATTACCCAAGGTTATACTGTCGCTGCATATTGTATTCAAGTGGTGAACGAAACTAATTGTATTTTCATACAACTATTTTCCTTTAAGTAAATATCTCATTGTGTCGTACTTTTAAGGAAAGTGACATTGCTGAACGGAATTCTTTACAAGATCGGAGAGATTAGTAACAATAATAATTTAACTACTTTGCACATTATAAGCAATTTTCAAATTGGCCTGCGCCAATGTTTTACTGTCAGATTAACTAATTGGCCCGTGCCTATGTTAGACTCTCAGTATACAGGGTACAGGAATATAATATCTCAACAGAATATATTCGTTTTACGTATTTTGTTATTTGTCTAAAATTATTGTTCCTGATTTCTTTCATTTTGAGAGTGGAGACACGTTTAACTACGAAGATTGTTGCATTCATGATAAAGTATTGCAAATGCATCAATATTGGGGAAGTCAGCATTTGCATATGGTTAACACACCATCTAAATAATATGCCAATGTGTGTGTGTGTGTGTGTGTGTGTGTGTGTGTGTGTGAGAGAGAGAGAGAGAGAGAGAGAGAGAGAGAGAGAGAGAGAGAGAGAGAGAGAGAGAGAGAGAGAGAGAGAGAGAGAGAGAGAGAGAGAGAGAGAGAGAGAGAGAGAGAGGAACCACATATCGCTGGAATTTAGTTGGGTTTTTTTTTTCACGCCGAGTATAAGAAAATGATAAAAACTTTGTTTAAAAATAAAAACAAATAATAAAGTTTGAAATATATTTTCAATGATCTTGGAGCATATTAAAAGAAAGATTGAAAAGATATAATAATGAAAGCGAAAGCTTGCGTTTCATACAATTTTGAATAAACGATTGTAATACGTGAAACGGTTAAACATTAGAGGGATGACCTTACTCACAGTTAAAGAAAGCCCAAAATGTAAGTCACAATTACATATATTTGGTGTGCAATACGCCGTCATTCCCTTAATCCCAAATCCAGTGTAGGTTACTTGTGCAACACGCAGTCAATCCCTACATCCGATTTCATCGTGGTTTTGGTGTGCAACACGCTGTCATTTCTTTCATCCCATTTCATTGTAGGTTTGATGTGCAACACGCTGTCATTCCTTCGTCCCATTTTATTATAAGTTTGGTGTGCAATGCGCAGTCATTTCCTTGATCCCATTCCATTGTAGGTTTGGTGTGCAACACGCTGGCATTCCATTCATCTCATTTCATTGTAGGTTTGTTGGTTGTAGGTAAAAGGTTGTTCAAATTAAAATCCATAAAAATATTAAAATTAGTAAATTTGAATTAATCACTGAAAGTTGGTCACATTGATCCAGTTTTGACAAGTGATAAAACCTTCACGCCAAGATGAATCCATGGTTCAACATTTACGTCAAGGGATTTGACGTCAATATTTACGTGAAGAGATTTGACAATATGGGAATTACGGTCGGGACATGAGGAAGTAAAAGGCATACGAGTGGACTAATGAAAAATTGTGTGTGTGTGTGTGTGTGTGTGTGTGTACCTATTTTACATTTGAACTAAACGTTGTGATTTTGATCACCATTAAACGTGCACGAAAAGTATGTGACGTCGATGTAAGCATTAGGACGAAGCAGGTGAATACAAATTTAACTGGATTTATCCAAGCAACAACGGGTCATATCCCTATCACTACATCATTTTACGATAATTACAGGCGATCTTTAAAATGTTCCACAGTTTTCATGTCACGTTCTTTGAAGCTAGGTAGCCGGATGTATAAAAGTGGGGCTATTTTTAATGCGTTTGAAGTGTGAGCAATCGCCGCTGGCCAGTGTCAAGCCAATATGTAAGTCATAAATCTCTGCTCTTGGGTCCAATCTTGTAACTTGCACCCATGTGTTATATCTTGGTCGGAGATCAAAAGGAAGCGCACTGGGTAAATGGGGCCTGTTCTACCCGCCAAGTAGGAAGACAACAAGAAACCCCCTGCAGTTCAGTTGAGTCGGTCAATCCCATAATATCCAATCGGAATTCAGCCAATGGGGGGAGGGAGAGAACTAAATCTTAGATACGAGAGATTAGCTGACGTCTCTCAACGAATTAGTATCCCCAAGACATCCTGTTGTGAGGAGACATCGCAGTCACGAATTATACTCCGTGAGACGCCACTCGTGAATTGGCGGGAGACGTAGGAAAAATAATTGTGAACACAAAGAAAGAAGCTTTGAAGAAGCTTTGGGGAACAACTTCCAGTTAGAGGTAAGAGTCTCGATCGATCGATCGATCGATCGATCGATCGATCGATCGATCGATCGAGAGAGAGAGAGAGAGAGAGAGAGAGAGAGAGAGAGAGAGAGAGAGAGAGAGAGAGAGAGAGAGAGAGAGAGAGAGCTATGGAACTTTAGTTCCACGAGATAATTTTTTATCCGATCTTAGCAAATTTCCAACACAAGCACGCTTGCAAGTTTGCCATAAATATTTACTTCATACAAACCAAATTTACTAGTTTGAAAGAAAACAATCTGTCTCTAAATAGTGTACTTCTTGTTACTACCTATGCGAGTGTGGATATGTGAAAAATGTCTAAGTGATCAAGTTTTTGGTCCGTTCCAAAACGAGAACCAATTATTCGACCGTTCAGTATTAGGTGTCGCAATATAAATGGTACAGCACATACAAAAACGATTTCAAATTCACACACTGTATGCCCTGCCATTGTTAAACGCTAGAGTTTAGGCAATATTTTAACGCACAACCTTAAAACAAAATGTGTCACTCGTTATTAGCAATTTCAGTTTCTTACCGCGTTCACTTCGAATTGCCTTCAGTGAGAAGAACGAAGCTTATTTCTCTGTGGCTAACCACTAAGCGCTTAACAAGCCCTCTCACCCCTCCAGCCCCACCCCAACAAACAATAAAACCCTTGATAACCCATGTAAAGTGGGTCAGTCTTATTGCAAAATAAACCACATCATATTTGGATATATCTTGGAGAACTTTACATACGTTTTCCAAATAAAAAGATTTTAGTCAGCTGTTCTCAGTTTACTCTTGTCATATTTTTACCGGTAAACGATTTTTTTTTATTGATGTGGTTTTCTAAGTGGGATGTGTGTATGTGTGTGTGTGTGTGTGTGTGTGAATTTTCTTAAAATATACGAGAAAACAAGTTTAGTGATTTTGTTTTTTTTTAAAAAAAAGTAGAATAACATTCTGTCGTTTGTCTTCGTTGTAATAACACACACACACACACACACACACACACACACACACACACACACACACACACACACACGGAGTTTATCATAAATGGTTTCGACTGAAACACTAATATTTGTTCCCGTTTTGAGATACCTCTCCCCAAAGAGGACATGGTGAGTGGTGACAAGAAATGTTACGTTTGATTTGTAATTATTTTCAAACACTTGTAACTTAAAAAATATGGTAGAAAGAGTTTTCTTCCAGAAGCAAATATAAATTTTGAGTTGTGCTTGTGTATTTCAGGTATCGTAGTTTGACAATGCAATCGATACAAATTTTTATATGTAAAAAATATGACAAGTTTAGAATACACAGCAAGTGTTACGGTAGATTGAACACAATTGTTTAAGAACATTTCTCACAAAAAATGTATCGTCTTCAGAATCTCAAGGTAAACTCAAGCTTATTTCTCATTGTTCTACAATACCGCAAAAAATAACAAACAAAAATGGTGACATCTCTCTCTCTCTCTCTCTCTCTCTCTCTCTCTCTCTCTCTCTCTCTCTCTCTCTCTCTCTCTCTCTCTCTCTCTCTCTCTCTCTCTCACACACACACACACACACGACTCCACTCCAGACTAGAGTACCTCGTCACTTATTGTAGTGATAATTGTGTCTGTCTGTCTGTCAACCCATTACCTTTTTAACCCATAAACTATTTCTTGATCTCGTTCACCATTCTACCCTATTAACCCATTCCCACGTTCATTTCACATTGGATTTCCCGTATTGCCTCCAAATATTTTTTTCGAAATTAGTTTCTCATATTGCCCCAAGTGTCTTTCCCATGTTAAATTCACATTAAGCCCCCTACCCAAGAGTTTTCCCCATGTTAGCATCCCGTACTGTCCCTACGAGACTCTCGTAAAGTTAATTTCCCGTACTACCGCTATGTTCTCTTTGCCTTCTCTCATATTACTACTTGCATTGATTTGATATTAAATTCATAAATGTATGCTCTTACTGAAATTTTATTTGATTTTGTTTAACAGCCCTTCAACACATTCCAGGTTATATAGACCAGTATCTCAGAGACAGGATAAGGTGGATTCTTCCAGATTCTCAACAGAATTTGCTTGCTGATCTTTTAAAAGGACGTCGATTAGCTGCCGTTTGAAATCAACCGAAGTGGATAGACGTGTATAATTTCCCGTACTACCGCTATGTTCTCTTTGCCTTCTCTCATATTACTACTTGCATTGATTTGATATTAAATTCATAAATGTATGCTCTTACTGAAATTTTATTTGATTTTGTTTAACAGCCCTTCAACACATTCCAGGTTATATAGACCAGTATCTCAGAGGCAGGATAAGGTGGATTCTTCCAGATTCTCAACAGAATTTGCTTGCTGATCTTTTAAAAGGACGTCGATTAGCTGCCGTTCGAAATCAACCGAAGTGGATAGACGTGTATATGCTAGCGGAGGCGCTTTTTTGATGGAGTCATTAAATTGTTCTGTTATGATGCATGGACAAGTCCCAAGAGGGCAGGAAGTGACTCAGGGGTCAGTGCTGTTTGCATCAATGACATGTCCCTTTCACATCAACGAAGTTTATATTTGGTTATAGGATCGGGGTCAAAATGGTTTCAGAATTATGACCCCTGGGAGTAAGTAGGGCCTGAGACAGTAACCCAGAATCATATGTAACTCTTACATTAGTCGGCCTTGTAATACCAAGCAAGTGTATGTATACTTACATGCATGAATAGGAATAGATTCTAAGTTATGACACGGCTGCCCTTCCGAATGAGGCATACAGAGGTCCATGGATCAACGATAGTTCCAAAAATGTCGTTTACTTTCCATGCCAAAAAAGTGTATATGTGGTTGCAGAGTGGGGTTCTTAATGATTTCCAAACATGGACTGGATCCCAAGAGGCAAGTGAATACATTGGTAGCCGGACTGAGAGGCAATGCTGAATTAAAATAAGTTAATATTTTATGTATGCGATGCTCCAAAGTTAAACGCATGTACCACAGCAATTGTGCACTGAATTCTATCGAAAATATAAATATTTGAGGATGACCTTTGATCCCTTAAACCATTTCTCCCAGTGGGATATAATTCAATTTGAAGTAGAGAGGAAAAGGCAATCAACACTGCCAAAACATTATGTACTGCAAGCTTCAACAAATTCCTCCCAGTATTTTCCGAAAACTATTGAGCTTGCATTAGATTTCAATATTGAGTTAATGGCGCCAAAAACTAGGTCGCCGACATTATTACTAACATGTCTCAAATTTGTCACCGAAAAACGAAGAAGAAAATGGTTGGAGATCTTTTCTTTGTTTAAAATCCAGCAACAAGTCAAATTTCTGCTTAGAGACAAGATTATTTGTAGAGATTTCATATATATTCGTATTTATAAACTATACAGGACATAATTTCTACGCACAGATTTAATTTGGGTTAAATTCATAATTGGTATGATGTACTAACGATGGATAACACCAAAACAGTACTATTCAGCATAAACCTTGATATGTTCCATCTTCTTCAAAGAATTTGCAAAAAGCATAAGGCAAACTCTGACCACAAAAATGATATGTATACATAAAACGGGAACTAATGTTACAGTTGTGTCTGGTATGTACTCAGGATCAAAAGTGTATATAATGGAAGTTTGGATGGACGGAAGGATGGAAAAATTCTTAGAGATAAGGAAACTGACAATTTCTCAGTAGCCAAAGACAAGGAAAGATTACTAGTCTAATGTTAGCAAATGTTATAGGGATATATACGGTTTAGCAGTTTTGCTCAAGAAATAAAGTGTGTATGTTGGATATAGGGACAGATAAAACTTACGTCTAGACCACTAGTTTAATATGTGTATAAAACTCTTCATAAGGATAGCTTGAACGCATTTGGAGTACTGGCTCCAAATGGAAGATTTATGACAAAAGAACGGCTAAACAAAGGGGTGAAAACTTCAAAAGTATTGAAATGAAGAATTATGAATAGTAATACTTATATCTAGATGACTAGTAGAATAGGTGAACAGAGTTTCAGAGATATCTTGAACTTTGAAGCTATGTTCCGTAAGAAAAAAGCGTGAATGATGAACAGAAAAAAATGGATAAACATCCTAAAAATACTGAAGAAAAATTTTTAAATAGAAAATGGCACATGGCCACTAATATATATATATATATATATATATATATATATATATATATATATATATATATATATATATATATATATATATATATATATATATATATATATAGATAGATAGATAGATAGATAGTTTTTTTTAAAGATATATCAAAAATGATTCTAAAGTTTTGTATTGGAAACAAAAGTGTGGATAATAAAAGGTAGGATGGTGAGACAAAGGGGCAAAAAAAAAATTAAAACTGAATTAAGAAAAGCAAAAGGCACATTCAGACCAATACAAAAGCAGTGTTTTATGGGGTAATCTTGCTGGGTTTTTTATTTATACTCCGAATCCAGAAAGAGCATAATCGGCAAAACCGTGAAACAGAATGTCAGCGAGTACACCAACCGATACACCGCCGACACTTACCATAAATCAAACCAGTCAATTCCCGATAAAGAAACACGAAACTACAATAATGGAGATGACAACTAAAAAAAATAAACGCTGTCTCTGTGAGAGTAGAAAAATGAATGTTGTCTTTGTGGCAGTAGAAAAATGAATGTTTTCTTTGTGGCAGTAGAAAAATGAATGTTTTCTTTGTGGCAGTAGAAAAATGAATGTTGTCTTTGTGGCAGTAGAAAAATGAATGATGTCTTTGTGGCAGTAGAAAAATGAATGTTGTCTTTGTGGCAGTAGAAAAATGAATGTTGTCTTTGTGGCAGTAGAAAAATGAATGTTGTCTTTGTGGCAGTAGAAAAATGAATGTTGTCTTTGTGGCAGTAGAGAAGTAAATGTTTCCATTGCAGCAGAAAAGTAAATTTAGTCTCCACGTCAGTGGAAAATTAAACATCAATAGCAGCAGAAAAATGAATAGTGCTTCTTTGCAGTAGAAAGATGCATCGTAAGATATTGATCATAAGCTAAACAAATTATCAATTATGACGTACTTACCGAAATTTTACGAGAACTATACCTAATGACATAAACAATTAAAGGCAGTATGTAGAGTTAGTTCATTTGTAAAGCACTGCTGTATTTGCATTTTTTATTGCAATGCACGGTCGAGTAAGCGAGATAACTTTTATATTCATTGTAGGTGCCAGTACTAGTGAATAGCAATTTCTCAACTTACAGATGAATCGATATAGCCGTTCAAGAATAGGATACAAATTCAAAAATTCAAGCTCAAAGTTTATAAGTGTGGGAATGGAATATAAACGGACCAATTATTGTTAAACTTTAGACATAACATCCTTGTGAAACATACCTTTGCAGTGATGCAAATTTTGAAATTGTATTTCACAAAATCTAGAAACCTTGCGCAGAATGTTAGCAATAGGTCTTACCATAATGCTGATGGTAACTACTCAGTTTTAATACAGAACTGTTGAATGTATACAGTGATATCTTATCCTTCTTGTCAAACGATATTTCCATGATCCTAAACCTTTGCTGATAAGCATTCCTCTTACGCTGGCAATAAAACATGCCGATAAACATGTTTATACTTAATGACTCAGTAATATGCGCTACATACATGTGCCGTTTGTTTAAAAACAATATACCTCCAACCTGTTAAAGCGATATCCCTGATAATTGTTGGGGTGGGTTGTAGGTATACTGGTCAGTTTCTGATATGCAACAAAAGTTAAGTGGACTCCAATATTCATCTACGTTATTGGTTTCAATATCACAGTTTATTATGATTTTACACCAATTTTTATTTACGTTTGAACTGAAATCAAGGTCATATATGTAGACCCATGCGACATAAAAAGAAAAAAAAAAATACCAGCAGTGATTTAGCAGCTTTTTGAACAGTGCACTTCAAAGTACATGTCCATTTATAATAGCATCTAGATGCATTTCAAGTTAAGACAGGCGCAGATTGAATAGCATAGGACGTATTTTATTCGTAATGATCTTATGGATCTCTAACAATAAGGTAAAATTATTTAGAAATAATCCATTTGATGTGTTTTGTTTTAGGTAAAATGCTACATGCAGAATCTTGTTTCAAAACCATATTTGCAAACACATTCAAAGTCATTTTATTCAGGTTTTTTGTTTTGTAGAAATAATTTTAGAAACATTTCATGCTACAATTGAATTACTATAGTTTATTACTTTAATAATTGTCACAAGAGGTTTAAATTAGTCTCACGCTTTTACAAGTATTGGGAAATAATTTGGGCAGATTTATCTACCTAGAATTATTGTGCAATTCGTGCCATCACGTTTTCTGAGATTAGGTTTTAATCAGTACTCTATACTGTGCTGATGTGCCATTAAACCACATAACAGTATACACGCAACCAACAAAATCCAATAAGATACACGTTGCTAATTAATTCCCACGTTTGCGAGTAGAGACGTGTGCACTTAATCCCCCGTAATTTGTACAAAGGAAAATAAAGAGTAAATATGCAAATACTTAACAAATGTATACAGTTCATAAAAATGTATGACATATGTTCTGAATTTATGGGAAATGTCTTTCTAGAGTTATAATGAAATGTGATGAATTCAAATGTGAGTAGGCAGAAATTGGAAGTAAGTTTGATGTTCACAGAACCATGCCCCACTTCAGTTATGTCAATCTTATACAAGCCTTAATAATTGCCATCTAAAACAAACTACAATCAGATCTCTCAGTAGCCCAAAGCGTTCATAAATTCAAATTAATTATCATTCCAAATTTCAAGTTAAAAGAACAGTAAAAAATATTATAATTTGCTTTCTACTGTGTTAAAACACTTCTACAAAAAATGTGCTAACAGTTTTCACATGCCAAAGAATCCATCAAATATAAATAAAATATAAAATAAAAGCAGAAAAAATAAACATGGATTCAAAATGCAAAGATTACTGAAATTGCATAAAACTATAATATTAAAAACATTATCAACAAAATTGTAATCCTCCTGGAACGGACGAATACGTGAAAAAGGACAAGAACATAACAGCCTGCCTACACTGCTGCTTCCTTTCCTGTCAGCACAGTTAAAATGTTATTCCAGTTCTATATCCTATTTAAGCATCAATAAATTTTGCTGGTAAATATGTAATGTAACTGGTAAACTGGTCTTTTAACCCAAAATATTGGAATTTTCCCATTTTCTGAACATTTCAAAATTTGAATTTTAAATATTTGTAAACATCTCATTAATCAAGCATTATTACCTTTGAAGCATTTAGGAAAACAAAGTTTTTTTCCTAATACTGGCCATGTTTGAGAACTAATCTTTAAATCAACCATTATCGAATATTCCAAAACTTTTGGTCAACATTACTATGTCCATATGAATGCATAATAAATTAAAACAATTTTTCATCACTGAAATGACAGAAAAAAAATTCATACTTTTGTTGATGAAAATAAATGAACATACATTTACCTTAACTATCATACATAAATAGTACTTCTTTTACTTGATTGTCTCTACACGTTTTCACTTCATACTGATTCCACTTCAAACCAATATAGACAGACCTGAAAAAACTGCAAACTTTCCTATCTTTCTTTCACGTCAAAGACACCAAAGGATAAGTTCTGAACTACCAGGATGTTCGAAAGTTTTCTGTCGATTTGGCATAAAAGTGAAGAATAAGAAAAGTTACACTATTGGAAGTTAAAATGGCTCAAATTGTGTGAGTGTGCGTGTGCGAAGTTATAAATAAGTAAAGGTCCAAAGTTCTGATGATAAACCGCTAAAAAATAAAGGCAAATATGCATCTCCAACAAGGCAAAAGATGTATGTATGAATCAGCACTGAAATGCATCTCAAATGCAATAATATTTATATAATGCCAACAAAACGTAGTTATATATATATATATATATATATATATATATATATATATATATATCTGTGTGTGTGTGTGTGTGTGTGTGAATTACTGTTGAACAGCACGTCAACACAATGTTTAAATAGTGCCAATTAAATGCAAAGTTCTAACCAAGAAGATGAAAAAAAAAATCCTAAATGCTATACAAGGGTTTTAATGTGAAAGATAAGGATAAAAACATAAAATGCCTTTAAATACTTATGCACATTTAGTTTTAAAAAAAACTAAATGCACAAAACCTTCTTTGGTGGTCAAGGTCCAGTACAACAAAAAAATGACTTGTGCTTTGTTAAATCCCATAAGCTGACTATGTACCTATTTTTGCTGATCTTTTCAAATTTAATTGCCTTAACCAAGATGAAGGAAAATTTTCACCAATAAAATCGTTACATGTCTGGGTTTTTTTCCCTATACATTTAATACTGCAGTAGAAACCATTTGGCATAGTGTAAAGAAACTCAAACATGGATATTCAGATAGATCCAACTATCCCCTTTTTAAAAGTGGTTGGGAACAAATATTAAGGAATGGGAAACAATAAACAATATATTATGCTTCTGTTTTTATTAAGTGATGTAATATTAACACAGAATAAAAGAACACATCAGAGAAAAAGATAAGAAATTATTGTAATTATCTTTCTTTGTTCTATTGCTACAATTCACATTATCATTTACAGACTGCATGATGAAGGCCTTCATGCTATCTTTTGTACAAACATTAGGAATTCCATTCAAACTGAAAGGAGATCATGCAAGACTAATGGCAAAGATGAAAATAAGTCATCTAGACACCACAAATGAGATCTAAACTAGAAATAAGTTCAATGAACACTAATGTTTTACCAGCTACCTAATCTCTGGTCTGGTCCTGCACCCATCATGACATTTAAACAAAAAACGCTGCATGACTCGACAGCCAGAGATGCCTAAGAACAGACGTGAACATAAAATGACCAGAAGGGCAACCAGTTTAAAAAAATGTCCCACCATCACCTCAAAATATACAAATGTGAAAAATAATCAAGTAGGTACCAAATAAATTGTATCAATTTTGTCTTAATAATACATGTGTCATACATCATATAAATGTATCTGCATAAACTACAGTACAAGTTTACAAACTCTGTTATGGATGGATAAGAAGTGTTTTATTAGGTCAGGTTTTCCTATTTTGTCTGGTGTCCCCAACCCATCTCCTCTCACACTCACAATTTGTCAACAATGCTTAGATTTTGTTCTTCTTACTTTATTACTGCTGGAGAAGGGGGGCACTTTGAATAATACAATTTTATCTTAAAACCACACTGGGACATGCACCTGTTCATCCATATCAATGCACATAATTATTGAAGCAAAATTCCACTATTTATCTTTTCATGCATAAAAATCAACAGCCACATGTATTTAGACTTTACATATACACACAATTTCAAATAACTGACACAAAACATGAACACATTGTGTCTGCTACACCCAATTCAATTTGTCATACAATTAGCTGAAAATACTAACATGATGAAAATGCAATGCAGTATAGTCTACACGTATGCATCGTGTTTTGTGGAATCCTGTGTCTAACCCATGTCTGTGCTTTTATATATCTCCACAATACCCAGTATTTATTCTTGAAAAAAAAAATTAAAAAATTGAAAATAAAACCTGTAAAATAACAAGTGATGTCAAGCAAAAAATGAAATGCATATACCAAGCAAACTTAGAATACTAATTGATAGAGGAAGTATACTGTCAAATGTAAAATGTTCAATTTCTGACAACCCTTTCTGTTGACTTGCCGACCACAGTAATATCTTCAAATCCCATTTCAACAAAACTCAACCTTGTGACCCATTCAGATCGCATATTATTGTTTTCACTGCTGTCACTTCTAAATAAGAACATACATGTTTTAAAAAAACTGGAGTCTGCCTGTATATATAAACATTGTTACTGCAAATTTAACCCTAAATGGGAACATACATCATTATTTACATGATGATTTCTGTGGGGCATTAATATGAACAGTACAAGAGCATCTCTTGCACTTAAACAAGAAATACCTTGGAAAGCCACGGTCAATATGAATTGATAGTAACATGATTGTTTCTTAGAGAAAATGGTAGATACAATTACAAGTCTTTCCTTTCTTGCGTAGACATGGCCAAAGTGATTTTACACTGGATAGGCATTTAAGACCTGTATACAAGGATGTATTTTTTAATCCAAGTCTGGATAGTTCTTGTTACTGTTTGCTACGGGTTATAAAAGAATTTCTCGACATGGCTTATGCTTTTCTGGCCATAGGAGTATCAGGAATTCATTATATGAACACAGCATGTAACTGCTGGATACTTAAGCCATCTTCAATATTCTCCAGAAAATCCACCACACCAA
The DNA here is from genome assembly GCA_016746295.1 of Potamilus streckersoni. Classification (NCBI taxonomy): domain Eukaryota; kingdom Metazoa; phylum Mollusca; class Bivalvia; order Unionida; family Unionidae; genus Potamilus; species Potamilus streckersoni. The sequence continues at coordinate 84,170 of JAEAOA010002019.1, read as the reverse complement.
ATTTAGTAATTAAAATATTTTCATACATGTATGTTAACACGTTCAAAAGATAACTTTAAGTGCAGGACAAACTTCGTTGTAATGGTCTTTTACCTTAAATATATATGTATAATATTATGGCAGATGGTTGACAACGCAATCACCAGTTTTTGAGTACTGGTAAAAGATTCCTAAGTTTATTTTCCAACCTGAATTTTTTGGGGTCATCAGATATTAACACAAACGTTATACTGTATCTGTAAGATTTGAAACTGTCAACAAATAAATAATCTAGAAATATGGTGTCTAGTAAAATTGGAAGATCTGGTTGTTTAGGTTAATTACAGTACTCTCTAGATATGAAATCATCAAAAATGTACAGTTCATGTTCTTGTATGGGTCATCAACCAGTGATGATACAAAGCTATATATATATATATATATATATATATATATATATATATATATATAGAGATATAGATATATACACACACACACACACACACATTTTCCCTTTATCCTCACATGTTCTTCTGAAACTCCCTAATTTTCAAATCACCCCCTGTTTTGACACAAAGTTTCCTTTTTACTTAATATGACCCCCAGTTCTGTCAGAGAGAGGGTTCTTGACACCTAATCTTGGAATCATAAGGGGGAAACTGATATAGATTATAAACTGTGACAAGATATAAATATCTGAATTTTTATCACAACTGATCATGTTACTACTTCAGAATTCTTGTCCTTTATCTTCCCTTCTGCTATCCACTGCTCTTTCTTCTTTTCCTTCAATTGATTTAAAAAATTCTCAAGGTCATCAAGTGATTCTCTTCTTTTTTTGTTGGACTCTTCACTAATCTCTGTTATGCTTCTGCCTCCAGGCTTGCCCTGTGCCTTGTCATCCTTTACTTTTGATTTTCCTATGGTCAGATTTGACGTACTGGCAATTGATGTGTTTTTTTTACCTGTAAATGTATGTTTTTTGCCTACAGGAGAATCTGATGCACAGGTGGAAGATGATGAAGATAAGGATGATCTAGTAGAAAAGGTAGATCGTCTTCTTGTTCTAGTTTTCAGCTTCTGTCTAGGTGAAGTTTCAAGTTTCAACTTCTCTGACCGACTTTTTTCCTTTCTGCTTTTCTCATTTACTGATTTCCAAATCTTTCCTTCCCTTCCATGTGACAAAGATCGGCTTCTTGACCTTTTAAAGTGAGATTCAAATGATCTTGTGCCTGATTGTTTCTCAACTCCTTTTGCACCTCCCCTTGAGTGTGTACTTGAGGTTCTTTCTGTTGGTTTTGAATGACTTTTTAGCATTTCTTCCTGTCTTTCTGCATTGTTTTGTCCAGAAGACTGTGCTCTAGAATAAGTTGTCCTAGTCAACGCCTTTACAAGATCAGAGAGATCCGTTTGCCCAGAGGTAGTGCTAGGGTGGAGATGCTCTGATGAATGAGCTTTGTGGTAAAAGCTTTTTAGCTCTGAAGGGGTACTTGTTGACTCTTTTGGGTCTAACACATCATCATAACAGCCTGTGTTATGTCCTCTCTCCTTCATATAAAATTCATCCCTTTTCCTTCTTACATCATATTTATCATCATCTTGTGTTTGAAAAATAGGTTCTATCTTTCCTTTCTCCTGACATTTACTTTCATCAAATCCATCTCTTTCATCTTTCATAACATACGAAGTTATCCTTTCTATTTCATTTCCAGTATTTCTAACGTTGATTATAATGTTTTCTCTTTGATAGAACTCACCTTTCTGAGATGAACCAGGTCGAACATCATCATTAATCGAATATGGGCCCTTCTGTGGTTGTCTGTATATTTCATCTCCAAAATCGTCTACAACTCTGTCAGATAATCGCTTCATGAAAACGTCATCTAAATTTCCTCCTGTACCACTTTCATTCTTGTCCATATTTGTTTTCCCATAATCTGGAGATATTTTCTTGAAAGGGATACTGAATGTATCACTTTCCTCTTTTCTTAACTCAATAAGAATCTCCTTTGCTGCTTTATCTACTGTTGCACTCTCATTTAATGACAATTTTGACTCTACCACTGGAGAACCAGATCCCCTCTTCCAAGAGTTGGTAAAAATGAGAGGCATTTCTAATCCAATTCCAATACTGTACTGATCTGGTGTTCCCCATCTACTTTTTCTTTTTGGACTGTCCCATTTACTTTTCAAGTCTACTGTCATCAATGGCATCACAGGACTAGTAACATTTTTTCTAAATGGGGATGAATGGTTTGATTTAATACTTTCCTTTCCTGGGCTGCTTTGTTCAGAATACTTGGTATCATGCTGCAGTTGTTTCAAACTCTGCATCTCATCCCATGATTTATCCTCAGCAGGATTCTTGTCATATGATGCCAACTTATCTGACTTCTCACTTAGAATACACTTGTCACAAATGTCTTCTTTTCCAAATGCTGTCTCCTTTATTGGAGATCCTGGTGATCTTTTGTCAGGACCTTTTTGCTGTGACTTATGTCTAATACAGCCCTCATCCTTAATACTATCTATTGGAAATCGTGTTATGTCTGTTATAATATATCTATCATCCTCGACAGACTTTCTCCTGTTTGACTTATTAAACCTGTTGCTATCATCTCTAAGTTTCTGGTGCTCTTTATCTTCCAATTTATGAAAATCTGTGCTTTTATCTATCTTTTCACTGCATCTTTCTTTCTCAGTTCTGGGGGACTTGTTTTTTTTCCTTACATCTTTTTTGGCCTTAAATCTTTCCACAAGCAACATTTTCCTTCTCCATTCACTGTAATCTTTTCTTTCATAATATCCTCCTTTATACCCTCCTCTTCTCCCACGCCCCCTGTACCTTGAATGCTCATCCTTGAATGGTAACACTCTAGTTCCAAAATATTTATCACATCTTCTACCCTCTCTATGCCTAAACCTTGAGCGATATGATTTTTCACGATAAGGACTTCTTGTCAACCTGTCAGAGGTGGATGGACTAAGATGCATGTTCCTGCTATGTCTTGATGAGCTTCCTGAGGAAGTTTGGGAGTAGGTGGAACATGACTGTGACCGCTCAAATGATCTGCTATTTGATCTTTTTGATGCCTGGCTACAAGATCTTCGTAATGACTTATGCAACTTTTTTGATTTTCCTGATGACCTACTGTGTGACCTTTGCAATGACCTTCTACATGACCTTCTTGATGACCTGCTGTACGACCATCTTACTGACCTGCTATGGGATCTTCTTACTGACCTTCTACATGACCTTCCCGATGACTTGCTATATGATCTTCTTAAGGACCTGCTACATGATCTTTTTAAAGACCTGCTATGTGGCTCTCTTGATGACCTGCTACCTGACATTCTCAAAGATTGGTTTCTTCTGATATCTCTTCTTCTTGTTGGTGATCTTTCTTTATCTTGTTCAGTCCTATTTTCATCCCTTTTTTGATTAACACTTAGCCTCCTTTGTGATATATCTGATGACCTGCTTTCTCTGTCAACCTTTTCTTGCATGGGTACATCTTTGTCATAATGATCCTCTTTATCAAATTTATGTTCTTCCTTTTCATGACCCTGACTATCTCTTTTTGACTGTTCACTGGATGTTTTGGTTGCCTGCTCAGGTACATTAATCATTATTTCATGCTCTCTGAATTTTTTATCAACTGTAGCCGGATGACTCTCCTTTGTCAAATTATCAGCAGTTGTCTTTTCTGTGGTATTTTGGGCATCTTTCTTAAGGACCTTTTTAAGTTGTCTTGGAATATCTACAAATAATCCTCTGTTGGATGTTTTAGTTATTGCTTCTGAGGCATTCTTTTCTTTCACATTTCCAAACATGACACTACTTCTGATATATTCTGATGATATGATCTCTGAAGATTCTGACATCCCCTTAGTATTAAAGTCAGGGTCTTTTCTCACTGCTGACTCTTTCTGAAGCATTTTTAAAATATCATCTTCTCTGTCAATGTACATGTCCAAAGGTATCTGTGCTGGAGATTTATTCTGAATTAAGTCTTGGGTGGCCCTTTGTGATGGTTTTAATTTTTCTTTAAATCTTGACCTTCTATCCTTGTCAACAGCTACACACTGCTTGAAATTTCCATCCCTTCTTTCATTATACATGTGTGACAGAATTTCAGATTGATTTTTCTCTGAATATGCTTTCTTTCTAGATCCACTCTTCTCTTCTGATATTTTTGAATTTTGGTATTTCAAATCCATGGGAAATGCACTTGAGCTATGTGCATCAAAAGAATCAATATTTCTGGCATCAGTACATCTTTCTTGAGGAGAAAGTAACTCCAAGTATCGATCATTTTCTTCAAATTCCCTATTTTCATACTTTGATTGGCCAATCCTCTTTTGTGTGCCATCTGGAAATGATCTTTTATGATAAGGTGATTCATATACATCAATTTCATTATCAGATTCTGAGTCATTAAGACCTGGGATCCTCAATCCTCTTTGCTGCATATCTGTGCTGAAAAATGTTAATCTCCGCGAGAGGCCAGTATCATGGCTTGGCACATCAGTAACTTTCTGCTGAATGTCAGGAATCATTTTTCTTCTTCCACTATGATCTTCAGATAATTCTGATGACTTCTGACCTGATTTCCACTCTCTTTGTTTCCCTGTTTCTTCCTTTTTGTACAATTCTTCAAAAGAACTATCATTACTTTTCCTAGGATTACTGTCATGTCTCTTTTTCTTTGCTCTTCTGTTTGAGTCTTCATCTTCAGTGGATTTCCTCTTCCTCTTTTTCCTGAAAAGGTATTGTTAGCAGCAATTAAGTGAGTATCCATCATAATTTCATGCAAATAATGCCATCAACTGTTTGACATTCAGAAACTTCCTCAACTCAACAAAATAAAATAAAAAACTTCACAATGTTTTTGGTCTGTAACATGTAATTTATATAAACTGCATTCCTCTGGGCAATTTCAGGATTATTACAAAATTAAGAGTACAAATAGAGAATGTTTCAAGTAATTTCAAAGAACACTAATTTTAACTCCTAATTATCTACAAACCAGGAGATATGTTTTTAATGTTTAAATTTTTTTCCATATTTTATAATTTTTTTCATATGCTTTGTAAGGCATTCAAATATGATCTTAACACGAACTTTGTTTCATTTACACGACTCCAATTAAATAATAGCTAGCTATTAATATAGATATCTTTATGATGCACTGCAACCAACAAGCATAATTTTTGTTTCAGAAAATTACACAATATATCATTCCCGATAATAAAATGTAACCTTCTCCAAAAACTGGGACTCAAAGACTTAATTTTGCATGTAACAACTGCATTTTTCACTTGCAAAAAAACAAAAGCTGAGATAATGCATGACAAGATTTACATGGCTCTCCCAAATGATTTGTGGCAAATGTATTTTCAACAAAGGTACACTAGAGTCAAGAAAATTGTGGAAATCAAAGCAGAACCCAAAATGTGCAGATGATTTAGTATTTAAAAATGGCCATGTTAACTGTTAACATGCACTCCTATTAAGAAAGTAATGACCAAGTCTGCATGGTACATGAATGGAAACATATTCTCATAACTAACTTGAGAACTTGCAGAGAAAATCATTATATGATGATTTGTGCTGACCTAAAACCTGTTTAAGTATTTTAGTGTAATAGACTGACCTAAAACCTGGTTACCTATTGAAGTATAATAGACTGACCTAAAACCTGGTTATCTATTGAAGTGTAATAGACTAACCTAAAACCTGGTTACCTACTGAAGTGTAATAGTCTGACCTAAAACCTGGTCTCTTCTAAAAGTGACATCCTAAAACCTGGTCACCTATTGAAGTGTAATAGACCAACCTAAAACCTGGTCACCTATTGAAAAGTAATAGACCATCCTAAAACAAGGTCACCTATAGAAGTGTAATAGTGCAACCTAAAACATTGACACCTACACAAGTGTAATAGAGCAAACATAAACCTGGTCACCTATAGAAGTGTAATAAGCCATCCTAAAACCAGATCACCTACTTAAGTGTAATAGACTGACCTAAAACCTTGTTGCCTGTTAAAGTGTAAAAGACCAGCTGATAACATGGTCACCTATAGAAGTGTAATAGACCGACCTGAAACCTGGTCATCTTCAGAAGTGTAACAGACCATTCTAAAACCTGGTCACCTATATTAGTATAATGGGGGTGTTCTTATGAGAGAGTGATGTATGTAAGGTGAAGTTGTTTGCAATTAAATCATTCACAGTGGAGAGAATGTTGGCATAACTCTATGCTACTTACATATAATGTGGCTGACATTTTTTTTTGATATTGTACTTTCAGAAATTGTGAATGATCTTAGCACACTGCTAACTAAAATGACTGATCCCTTGTGCTCCAAAAATCAACCTGAATTTGTCTAAAGTACACTATCCATGGCAGCTATTAAAATAGGGAAAATGAATTTTGCCAGACTAGACAATAAGTGCTTCTGAAAGTACAATGAATGAATTACCAAATATATAAAATGTAAAAAAGTTATTGTGTCTTTTTTTCATATACAATTTACCTCTGAAGTTCAAGAAGTGAAAATGACCAAGTGTTAGTACTTTTATGAAAGGTGCACATCTTGAGTAAGGCCAAGCTGTATTCTCTATAACCCATATAACACCCATCAATCATTCACCAAAATAAAGTGAACTAAAGGCTTCTTGAACTATACCTAAATTATACATGGTATTTTCTAAATAACAAGTATAACCAGCAAGGAAAGATGGGGATATTCTTTTACTTTAAAATTCTAACCCTATGCCAAATATGAAACTTTAGAGTGCCACCTATAGACCATCCTAAAATCAGGTCACCTACATAAGTGTAACAGAGCAACCTAAATCCTGGTCACCTACAGATGTGTAATTGACAAACCCTAAATCTGGCCACTTATAGAAGTCACCTACAGAAGTGTAATAGATCAGAAGTGTAAAACCTGGTCACATACAGATGGGTAAAAGTCCAAAAGTCAGGAAATCATCTGAACACATGCATGTTTACAATTTGTTAGAGCCCCGATATTACTGAATATAAATAATACTCATACGTGTCCAAAGCTCAATGGTTTTCCAAAAACAAAACAAGTCAAACGTGGTAAACTGGTAGATTTTGATGACAAGACTATTGTTTTACACTGTTTTGCATTAAAATCCATATTTTGTTAGTTTCCAAAACTACACAATTAAACTTAATAAATCCAAAATATTAACTTTTGAATTTACCTTTTAAACACATATCAATATTTGTTGAAGATTGTCCCTTTAATGACTCAAGTAAGCACTATCATATAAATGCATGACTACAACAATGGGAATCCATGATTAAAGTCAAATCACCACTGTTCAATGTGAAGATCTGATAACAACCGCTTTGGGGTCATGTTCTGGTCAACCATGTTGTTGCTATAACTGCCAATCGTTGAAACACATAAATGTTTTCTGAATGATATGATTCACTTTCAAACTTTTGAATGCTGCATTTCCACAGGGGAATTCAAAGGCTACCAGAATATGACCCCTAAGTAGTTGTAGTATGGTCCTGATTATGATACTGGAGATCTGATTTTAACCAGTGAGGCACAAATGGTCTAGCTCTGTGTGATACGGGACAAAAATCTGTGTGAAACCTGGTACCCTTTGTTCATGGCACACCTTTGTTTTGGGACTTATGTCCACAGAGAAAATTAGAGCTGCATGAAACCTGGTACCCTTTGTTCATGGCACACCTTTCTTTGTTTTGGGACCTATGTCCACAGAAAAAATTAAAGCTGTGTGAAACCTGGTACCCTTTGTTCTTGGCACACCTTTCTTTGTTTTGGGACCTATGTCCACAGAGAAAATTAAAGCTGTGTGAAACCTGGTACCCTTTGTTCATGGCACACCTTTGTTTTGGGACCTATATCCACAGAGAAAATTGAAGCTGTGTGATACAACTCATGAGGTACATACCTGACATACACTTTTATACATGGCACACTGTCTAGCCATGAAATCTGTACATAATTTCATGGAGTATCAAAAAATTTCATCTGATCTGAATTGCAAACAAAAGTATGATGGCTGTTACAAATCTGGAGATACCTCAAAGAAATACACATAATAAAAACCCATCTTTTTATGCAAAAGTCCATCTAGTCATCATAAACTCATGTACACCAAGCTTCAGAAAGAGATGTTATATTGTTGGTTCAGAAGATATGAAAGCATGCAAATCAATGATGGTATATACAGGCTTTTGAAAAATGGAGAGACAACTCATTGAGTACTCCTACAAGACAGCCAACTTCTAGTGAAAACAGACACATGTATACCAAATTTCAAGAAGTGAGCAGAACATATGAACATCATAAAGTTAATGGACAGCTATCTCCAGTATTCTTTCCTGCAAACACCAAGGTATAATTATCGTTAACTAGGTCATGCAGAATATTTTGTCACATTAAAATGGATCTGAAAATAAATATTCCATTTATAATTTGCAACTGATGCCTATGGTGACATTAATCTGGCAGTAAAACTCTACTGTGATTTTAAAAGCTTCAATAAATTACACTGAACATTATACCACTAGACATGTTTCTGGACAAAAGCAAATTGCATGAAAACTACCCACCCTTCTTTCTTATCCTCTTTAATTAACTTCTTCAATGTTTCTGTTGTCTTGCCTAAAAATGAATCAGCATGGGAAGCTGATGTAATTAAGTCTTCTTCTTGAACTTTTTCTGGGCTATGACTTGCAATGGAACTTCTGTTTTGTGGTGTGCTTTCTCTATGCTTCTGGCATTTTCTTGATGAACTATGACTGGCATTAGAATTTCTCCTCTGAGGTGTGCTTCTTCTATGATCCTTGTCTTTCCTCAAAGGAGAATCTTCTCTTTGGTCATGTAACTTTGGTGTTGAACTCGTTCTACTATCATGAGATCTCTTCCTTTTATCATGTCCTTGCTTTTCCTGGGAATCATACATAAATAAGAAATTAACTTCATTATATTTGAAAACTTCAGCAAATGACCTCTTAAAAACTATATTCTATAAGTTGGCAAGTTAATATTAACTACTTGCCCATAATTAAACAATCTTATCAGGGACTGAAAGTTTTTTGTCTTGAATCCTGGTTCAGGACTTTAAAACTGAATTTAGGATGGGACAAGTCTTTAGATACATGGGCCAAAGTATCAAACCATTATGTATTATTATATTTTATACTTGTTAAATGTACGTTATATATCATTTTCTATCTATGTTGACATCAGATTCTATTATCAAAGCTTTAAATGATGTAATCAAGATTTTAGTCTACTGGACTTTTCAGCTCGACCTTAAGCTCAGACAATTTCCATCCATTTTGTGTGTCCAAATTGCCAACATATAACAACCACTGTCACATCATTTACTTCTTTAATTGTGATTGTATTTGGGAACAAAGTTTTCAATAAAGATGTGCTTCTGATCAAGACAAATGATAAAGTTCATAGTTCACTAAACAATTATGTTTAAGAAAAATTAAATATGTATTTACCTCTGTTTAATCGTCCATTCTTTTTTGATTCTATACAAATGCTATGCTAGTGGAGATAAAATTTTAGAAGAAAGTTTTGGAATAAAAAATTATAAAGGGAAATAAATCTGTTTTGTAAACAAAGGACAAGTATATCTTATCAAAACAATATGAAGTTAATGTCCCAATGTAGAACAGGATTGGAAAAACATATCTTAATTGGGAGGTTGTTTCATTTTGGAAAACAAACACGTTTCTTTGCATAGTATATAATAAAAAAAAAAACATGACTTCTTTTGGGGAAATTTTCCTTAATTTGGAGAGGGTTGTAATGAAAGTTTTTATCAAGGATGTTATAAGAGTAATCTGGAAATTTTTCTTCGACAGGCATAGTAAGATCTGAAAAGAAAAGGAATTAGTGATTGCATTGTTACAAAAACAGGCAACTTAATACACTACATCTTTTGGCATTTTGGGCAAAGAGCTAGGGCTTTTGGTCAAGAAACTTTTATGAAGGTCAAAGTGATCTTTGCTTTAGCATGTATCCTCTCTTTCGGTTATTTCAAAACATATACAAGATCATGGAGCAACAACATTTAATTATAATGGAAGGGCACCTTGTAAATCCACTGGATTAAGTCACCTATTTGTGGAACTAAAGCCCTTGTAGGAGAGATATGTCTTTGTTCTTACAATTAGAATATTCTTCAGTTCCTCACATATGCTTCAAAGTGGTAGGTGTAATTCTACTGCTTCTTCAGAAAACTCTCTTCCTGAAGAGCTGTTTTCTCTGAGCCAGGAAGCAGGTTCAACATCTTAGGGTTCAGATGGAAAATATGCATTTTGTTGTTGCCTCAGAAGGCAAAATCTTTCTGAGAATTTATGTTACTAGGTTGATTAGATGATTAGATTGTCCATTCAAGATTTCCCACTCTAGGAAAGAAAACAGAACTCTGATTCCCTTTGCTTGCTGGAAAACTTGAGAATCAGACTGGTTGGGAAAAAGACACAAGCAAGTTCAATGCCTATAGGCTAGAACAGAGAACCTATCTGCATATATGTTCCTGCATGAAAGGAGGAGAAGGAATGACTGTTCTGGGAATTTCTGCTGGATGATTGGAGAGACAGCTGGTCCATGATTTTACTGCTTGAGAGAATCTGAATTTGACAGCACTTCGGTTTTCTCTCTTTCTGCACAACTGTGGTAAGTGAATGGGTAATGGGAAAGGCACATTTATCATGATGAAGCTGATTCATGGGGAAAGGTATTCTGCTGCCCAGGCTTTAAAATCTATGGTTAGAAGATGAGGGTCTGGAGTATGGCTTTCCTATCAGCACAAGGAGGTCTGCAATGGTTTGACTCCATACAGCAGAGATTTGATTAAGAAAGAACCATTCTCTGTAGATCGGCTGACTGTGATATGTTTGAATGTAGATTTATTAATAAATACACTACTTCTCAAAGTCCCTAATGGAAATGCTGAGGTTGAGGAACTTTATAACAATAAATAAGGTATTAGGAAGAATGACCCAGTAGTCGAAGGCATAGGATGAGGCTCTGTAGGAGTGGATGTTGGCTCATGACAAGTGGTTATGTTCAGCACCAGTTATCCCGAAGAAAAAAACCCACCATGAACTGATGATGTAAGATTGATGCCCCAGTATGTTTTGCTGTAAAGTCTTCTAGTTGCAATAATGTTGTGTGAAAAACTTGTGATGGCAGAGGTTAGAAAATTTTCTTCTAAATGGCTGGCTTTTGCACTAGTAAAGCTTTAGACATCAGAAAATGGCAACAGAGCAGCATCAGTCCTATTGTTAGCATCAGCATGCATGAATATCATGACCCTCTCACAGGTCCAACTGTCACATTTTCTTTGGATGATTGGAAGTACATTTCACATGAAGAGTTTTGACTGCACCCAATTAATGAATACCTGTGAGGCGGATAACACCAATCAGACTGCAATGCTTAAATCCCACACACTTAAAACTGCTTATTGCTGATCACACTTGCAATCAGAGAAATAAAAAGACAATGGCTTGCATTGGCAAAATCATTTAAAAACTGTTTAACTTAGTAAGAAATGGAGGCAATGAATCAAGATAAATGTCAAGGAAAAATGAAGAACAAGCTTATAACTTCAAAACAAATGATCAGTTACTTAACATGTATTGACATAACTTACAACAAATGAGTTGATTTATATGTACCAGAGTTGCATTTAGGATTTTTGGAAAAGGAGCCAATTCCCTACCTAAAACTTTAAAAAGGCTCAAACCAACAAATAAGTAGACCAAACAATAAAAAAGTTAAAATTCAGCAGTATTCTGTCTTTGTAATGTTTTATATACTATGTCAGACACTTACTTACATAAGAAGTTTATGTATGTAAAACTTAGTACATACAAGTTGTATTACACACTGGATCAAGGAAAATGCACCTATTTTAATTCCTTTAACCATTTTTGATTAGCTTGAAAAGTGCTTCAATATGAATGTAGATTATGAAAACAAGCAAATTCCTGTATTCCCCATGACTTGAAGCAACAATGGGGAAGCAATTCCAATTGCACTGATTTGCTCATTGTATGACACATGGAAAATATTTGCTATAAATGAAAATAAGAGTGCAATTATACTGAAAACAGAATGGTGAAAAAAACCCCAAGAATTCATCCAACAAATTCGATTTGCAAGGACTCGCAGTTGAAGTAGAGTGGTAACAGGAACCAATGACTAATGGGATTGGAGCCAACCCTCTATACAATGGGGAGATAACTCAGACCAATTTTCAACACAGGAATGCAAATAACATTTTAGCACTTTTCTTGCTAAACAAGCCAAGACTTATGGCAAGTCTTTTTTTTTTTTTACCTTGGCATGACTGTATTTGTGAAGTAATGATGTACTCCTTAATGCACGAGTCTCAAATTCAAACCATCCTGAGGGCTTCATGAATAAATTTTCAATGGACCAAGAGCCGTACCACCTTTGTTATCTCTCATGACACCTTATGATACCAAGCATTTTGCGGACGACAGGATATGTTATTGTGAGCCCCCATGTCCTAATGTATTATGACTGGGTAATGTATTCGAAGAAAATATTCACTTGACTTTGGACCTAAGTATAAACAAACTACACATCAAAATGTCTGTTTTATAAATCTTCTTATGAGAATGGAGATGCATATAAAGAATTTGGAAATTTTAATTCTAAGTAAACAAGGGACCTAACTCTAATTATAATACTTATTCTATATTATGCTACTTACCCTCTTTGTATGAAGGTATCTAAGGGATTCTCTTGCTTCCTGGGATTCAGGCTGGATGCTTAATGCCTTCTTGTAATAATATTCTGCTTCCTCCAGGTCCTTTCCACACTCTTCAATCCTAAAATTGTGAACATATCATTAACATATGTAAAATCAGGGGCCGATGAATACTACACAAGTGTATTACACTGGTTTTTTACTAAGGAATTTAATGGGAATAGTGCATAGATACAGTTAATTTATATAACAAATATGGAATGAAAAACTTTAACAAAAAGAAACTTTTAAACAAATATTACTTACTGACATAGTTTAATAGTCCAACTTTCATCAGTGTTTACCATTTATATATGACATATTTTATTCAACAGAAATTTTAAGATAAAAATATGATTAAAATCCAAATGCACAAACAAAAATAAATTTTAAAACATTTAACCATTTAAACATGGATGTAAACATAAAGTAGTCTAAGTAAACTTCCATCATGCCTATAACAATAAAACTTGTCAGAAAACTGATGCCCATGTCTTTCCTCATTTTCACAGGTTAGACAAAAATTAATTTCTAACTATGTCCAGAACATACCCTCTGGCCACTGCCAGTAGTGTCTCAAACAAATATTTCCTAGCATTGCTGTGGTTCAAATTCACAGCCAAGGCATCTTCAAAGTCTTGTATTGCTTTATGGTAACTTTCATTGTTGGCATACCTGTAAAATAACATGAATATTCTAAAAACTATAAATCTCATCTACATTATCATCTGCTCTGTTTATGTCATGTCAATTTCAATAATCACTAATCATATCCAATATAGGATACCAATACTTTTGCATTTAGTGAATTAATCACAACATTAAAATCTGAATGCTTCCAGCTGACAAACTTTTAATGTATTTAGTTAACTTATTATCTTATGTACAGCAGCACAAATAGGTTATTTAGTACTGAAATGATCAGGTTAAAGAGCTTTGCCCATAGACTCATCATGGCAGCAGACTAGGTAGGATTTGAAAAGATAATAAATAAATGAATTCGCAAAATCAAAACCTGATATGATCTCTAAGACAATGGTTTCAGTCACCTTTAGCATTATATTTTCAGTCTTTATTCATTTTTTCATCTTCTTTTCTCTTCTGGAAATGTTAACCTGTACACATCTATGACTGGTTTCAATTTCTGGTGGTTTGTTCTAAAATTCTAATCTATTCTGGCTAAAGACAACTTTCTAAAAGACTGTGTTCAATAATGCAGGTATAGCCTTATTTCCAACTGACTATATCAAAATGTTTTATTGGCTGTTTGGGGAAGTTAATGGATGCTACATGATAGGCCATATATGAATGACCAAAAAAATGGTATCCCTGCCAAAGAAAACATAAACATCATTGTATGCTCATCATTAATGCATTATTAAGTAAATCCCAATACAATTCCTAGCCTGTTACAAGTTTTTGTGAGACAGTCTTCTTTCCAACAGAATAAATCGAGAAACCAAATAATTACAATCCTAATGAAATACTCTAGATTACTACTCACAAAGCCCCTCTAGCCACTAAGGCCTCTACGTTATTTGTATCTATCTGGAGTGCTCTGTTAAATTCCTGCATTGCCTCCATGTGCTTGCCAGCTTTGAAGTACTTTATTCCGCTAGCGACACTGAAAAAAAGTATATCAATGTACAATTAAGTGTGTCAGTAACAGACAATAAAAAGACCACAAAATATCTTTATTACAGAGGTCTATCTTAATTATGGCCTTTGATGTATATGTCCTTAATTATGTCCTTTAATGTATATAACCTTAATTATGTCCTTTAATATATGTCCTTAATTATGTCCTTTAATGTACATGTCCTTAATTATGTCCTTTAATGTATATATCCTTAATTATGTCCTTTAATGTACATGTCCTTAATTATGTCCTTTAATGTACATGTCCTTAATTATGTCCTTTAATGTATATAACCTTAATTATGTCCTTTAATGTATATAACCTTAATTATGTCCTTAAATATACATGTCCTTAATTATGTCCTTTAATGTATATAACCTTAATTATGTCCTTTAATATATATGTCCTTAATTATGTCCTTTAATGTATATGTCCTTAATTATGTCCTTTAATGTATATATTTTTAATTATGACCTTTAATGTATATATTTTTAATTATGACCTTTAATGTATATATTTTTAATTATGTCCTTTAATGTATATAACCTTAATTATGTCCTTTAATATATATGTCCTTGATTATGTCCTTTAATGTATAAGTCCTTAATTATGTCCTTTAATGTATATAACCTTAATTATGTCCTTTAATATATGTCCTTAATTATGTCCTTTAATGTATAAGTCCTTAATTATGTCCTTTAATGTATATAACCTTAATTATGTCCTTTAATATATATGTCCATAATTATGTCCTTTAATGTATATAACCTTAATTATGTCCTTTAATGTATATAACCTTAATTATGTCCTTTAATATATAAGTCTTTAATTATGTCCTTTAATGTATATAACCTTAATTATGTCCTTTAATGTATATAACCTTAATACCTATATAAAAAGGTAAATGTACAAATCTTTGAATTTTGCACATTACTGGACAACATACAATAAGGTCATAAACAATTATATATCACTTTCTTAAATGATTATGCTCAACCATTTTTCCATGGACAATATGCATGCTGAAATTCAAGATAAAAATAAAATTTTGAAGTGCTTCACACCTGTTGAGAAAACTCCTATTAGCAATTTATCTTATCTGTTCCCTTTCAAGATAATTTCCCCCTAATGTACATTTATCATGAATACATACTGTGCATTTCATGTTGTATAAACCATAGTCAAATATATTTCATTTTCTTCATTAACATTCACAACTTTCAATGAAACAGGTGAAGAGTCATTCTTCATTCATCATGTATTTCAAGAGAATGCAAAAAATATAAATGGTATGATGTGACATTTTGTATAACTGTATGATGTGACATTTTGTATAACTGTATGATTTGATTTGTATTCTGTATGACTAAAATGTTCTTTAAATTTATACTTTATCTTATAATGCTGTCATATACAATATAGAAATTCTGATAGTTTAGTGATGCAATAAGTGAAAATAGATGTTTTACCTCTGATGGGCCCACTTTTGTGATTGTATCTTCCTAATGTTTTCACAATATTCCTTTTCTGGAATCTTATGTCTGAAATAAGAAAAATTAAACATACATGTAAAGAATTTAAAGAATTCTCTGAATGTTTGTTACATATATCATATACCATAATAATGGGATTGATAAAAATGAAAGACCATGGCAAATTTAAGGTCAAATCTATGCACAACACTTTTTTTTTTTAATCGGAATATATTGTTTCTAGACCTCTTAATATATATGGCTCTATTTGGATATAAAAATTTCTAAAATGCATGAATCTCTGGAGGTTTTTTTCTTAAATGTGCAGAGATTTCAACTCATTTATGTACAAATACCATTAATAACCATTTACTGAGCCAATTATCAGGGAATGTACACCTGCACTTGAAAGAACAGCAGTGACTTCTCCAAGATTTTCAAAGGCTGAAAAAAACATTAATTTTCAGGATCTCAAACAGAGATGGTTAAAGTGATGTGGAATGATAAGCAATATGAACCACAATGGATGAGACACTATAGATAGGTAACACAAAAGAACAAGATTTCCAATTCACCAATTATGCTAATATTCCAACTGTATAAAAAATAAATACTCCACAATAATTTTAGAGGAACATGAAGTCATTGATATGGACTTTACAACTGCTATACAAATTTTCATGGATTTTAAGGTTTAAATTTAAAAAGGGTAAAAATTAAGTATATTCAAGGAGGTGAATGAACCATTCGTTTATATAACCAAAACTAGCACTTATACCTTTTCAACTGTAAACCATGTATATATATTATATCAGCGACATTAACAGCATTAGTGTAAAAATAATTAATTAAATTAATTACACAGGTAGGTTAGTAACATTGGCTCCTTGACAATTATAACAATTAGTTTGTTACAGCAAAGTTTACTAATGAAAAGCATGTCAAGACTGCCTGTGACACCCTCAAAATTAAAATCAAGAATTTAGATGATTTTACCAGACCTTGATACTGCATTACATTTATACAAAACTACATGTCCTTACTGGTGCAGACCCCTCATGAGGGAAACCTCCTCTTTCTGTTGCAGTGTTTCCAGTAAGTATGGTACACTGTTGCAGTTGTTGAAACCAATGATGGAATGAAGCAGCTCATCAAATGTCAATCCTCGTACATGGAGCTTCCTTCTATACTGGACAGGAAACTCATCCTCTGATATGAGACCCTATGTAACATAAAAATGAAAATATTCTGACCCAGTAAAGAAAGACATTGCTCATAAATCTTAATGTTTGATTTAAACTTCATACTTTCAAATATGTGAGAATTCTATTGTCATTCACAAGTCTGTGTAAAACGTAATTTCCACTCATGAATTAGGTTGATCATTCAAGTAGAGCAAATTCTTATACAACATATTTTAGTAGGAATACATTTTACAAAGGAAAGCATATGTAAAAACTATTTAAGTAACTCAGTGCCCTTCTTTTGGTCCAGAGGCATACAAAGTACACAAGAAATCAAGTGACCATTTTTACTTTGTATATTTGCAACTGTCATTTATTTTCACTGTAAGTTAATTTACTGGCCTTTATGAAGGCTACAATTGTCGAAGGAGATTACATTTTTAAGTAACTTAAGTCATTAAGAGGAACATGTTTGGAAAATAATAACTTAGGGGCTTTTGTCAACTAATTTTATCCTCAATGTTAACAAAGTACACAAAACAGTATGTACATTTAGTATTATTCTAAGCTTAATTTGGCCACTGGTGTAAATTCTATCTTGTATCTGGATGTTCTGAGGCTTGACGACTGATATCCACTCATGCATATTTTTCCACTGATTTATATTAATACAGACTTATAGCCAGGAGGCAGGCCAGTTGAATTATACCCACACAAATATTATGTTTCCATGCTGATTTATATTAATACAGACTTATAGCCAGGAGGCAGGCCAGTTGAATTATACCCACACAAATATTATGTTTCCATGCTGATTTATATTAATACAGACTTATAGCCAGGAGGCAGGCCAGTTGAATTATACCCACACATATATTATGTTTCCATGCAGATTTATATTAATACAGACTTATAGCCAGGAGGCAGGCCAGTTGAATTATACCCACACAAATATTATGTTTCCATGCTGATTTATATCTAGACACTTACAGCAAGGAAGAATACTAAGCATAACAATATAGGATGTTATAAGGTCTGTTGAATGATATCCACCCATAAATATTGGGAATCTAGACTGATTTATATCTCAACAAACTTACAACCAGGTGGCATACCAAGTGTAGTGAGGAAGGATATTTATGTGCCTGCTGATTGATATCCACTTGTATACACCTGGTTTCCATACATAAATACACTTGTAACAAAAAGACATACAAAGTGTAGTAAGGCAGGATGCTGCAAAGACAGTTGATTGAAATCCTGTTAAACCATTTGGTTTCTACACCAATTTATATCTAGATACACTTGCTGCCAGAGGACATAGTAAGTGAAGTGAGGTGGGATGCTGTCAGTCCTGTTGATTGACATCCATTCATATGTACATGGTTTCCACAATGAATTATATATAGAAACATTATCCAAAATTATTTAAAATGTTGTTACCTTCAATTTATCACCTGTCTTCATCTAAGAATCATATACAAATATCTCATGCATTATTCTCAGAATTTAATTATCTCATTGCTAGTCACAATAACATATCAGGAGAAGAAGGCTAAAACTACACATTCATGGAACAAAGTAAATACAATTTACAGCTGCATCCCTTTCCTTTTCTATTACTAAATCAGATGAAGCAGATGGTACTACAAGATAACATACAAGCTACTCTCTCAAGTAAAATAAACATATTTCATTTCACAACAGTTACAACAATAGATCTAGAGACTTACTTTTTTCTTAACATTATGTTACATCTACTTCAACAATGCATTATTAACAACTGCCTAAATGTAAAACAGGGATATGGAGATACTTTTAATCAAATATCTCATAAATCCCACTTGCTTTTATTTAAATTTATCCCAGTATTCACGTTCATCTTTTTCAAATGCAACAGGATAGATCTTACTGGCAAGCTTTATTACATATCAACATTGGCCAAACCAGAAACTCAAGCTCATACTAAGTATTTTTTTTAATTTCAAAATCTAAAAATGTTAAAAATGTTCTACATTAGATCCTTGTTTTGCTTAAACAATATCAAAGTCTGGGGATATTTTGGCAAAACTGTAAACCATTTGCTTTTTATAGCTCTTGGAAACTAATGGGATTGACTGATTAACCAAATGGTGTTTTAAATACTTCAACAGTTGAAAAGTAATATCATACCAATGTAATCATCACCTTGTCAAGAGACATAACATGAAAGTCATCCGTTTGCTCTAGGCATGATCTGAACCAACACCATTTTGTGTAGTGAGTTTAGTATGCTACTAAAGGAGAGACTGAATGTATACGAAACCTTTAAAATTGGTAAAAAAATGTGCATCTTGGTCTGAAAAGGGGTAAGACTTGTTCATCCTGATGTGGAATTATCTCAACATCAGTTTACACAAACTCAACACAGGTTTCCCAGATCACCAAGGTTTGTACTGAAATTGCATTATGATAAACAATATTTGACTTTAAAAATTTTTTTGCAATGGTCTCCTTCTGGAGAGGTCCCTGTGACATAAGACCACCTCTGATAAAAGACCATGCATACCAGCCCGCAAAAAGTTTTGATTATTTTGTCCCGGTCTTGAGAGGCCACCACTTTTATTGGACCATCTTTGGAAATTGGACAGCCTCAACACATGGGAGACACCTTGTAAATAAAAATTTAATACTCTTGGCAATACAAGAACTGTTGCAGCAAATTTCATAAATTATACCTATGTTTTGGTTTCACCAAGCACTGACATGATGTACTTCTGCCCAAATGTACACTACTTAGGATATTCTTTTGTTTTTTATTATTTCTGATTGTAACAAGTGTTAAGTATTGTTTGAGCCAAATCTGCAGAATGTTTATCCTTACCAGTTTAGGTCTGGGAGCATCATCAGGCAGGGCTCGATCAAGTAATGAGATATTGATTTTCTCTGTCTCAGGATTTACACTCAAAACAACACCTGAAATATACAATCATTGGCAGAATGAGCTGAAGCATTGGCTAAATTTAAGATTGGTTAATTATAACAGTGTAACACAGAAACATATACAAGTGTCACTCATTATAAGCCAATTTGATTTAGAAGCTTTCAAAATATTTTAATGTCATTTATACTGAAAAATAACCTTCAATTTGCACTGCTTGTGCAATGTGCTGTGACTAACACTCATCTCATGTACGTGCATTAAAATTAATTTCTATTTATGCCAATTTCTATGGACCTTGCCTTCACGATCCTGAACTTCAGGGCAGTAATAAAATGATTGATTCTCTTCCAATCTATGAGAGATTTCAATTTTCCACTGGTTCTTGCAACCAGACAAAGTTCAGAATAGAAACCTTGGTAGTCTGGTTTCCATATGACCTCTATAACCCACTTTATGAAAAAAAGTTTTATTTCCCCCTTCTGTAAAACATATGTTTTTGTTGGATTTCTTGAAATCTCCTTAATGAAATGGAATGACATGAGTGAGGACACTGGATTAATGAGATTTAGAGATTTCCTCCTGGTTACTCCAGCAATAATATTTGTGGTGGGTCTTTACCAATTGCATCAGTGATTTCCCTCGATTTTTACTGCTTTACAAAAAGTCAATATTTTATATCACCAGAGGCCCAAGTGGACCCAAGACTGCTCATCTGGCTGATATTTGCATAATCGCGAACTGTAAATGCATATGCTATAATACATAATACAACTGTTTCAAGACCTCTCTAGTTTTTGTATTTTCAACCACTCTGACAGCATATCAGCATATTAAAAAAAAATGAATATTCAGTGTTTGATGAAGAAATTCCAAATCTTCAGATAAACATGATGCAGACACAGGCAAAAATTGAGTCTCTGTCCCACCACTATCACAGACACTTTTCTGACATGAAAAAATCTTTACATAATGACAATAAACAAACATATTAAACACATTAGTCATTTATTCAACATATTTTTCATTTCTTTGCATTTTCAACTGACAAGATTTGCAGACAGGATGCTTTCTATCCATTTGAGACAAAATTATTTTATGGCCATATTGGTAGGCAGGCATCATTAAAGAACACCTGTCATGCTGACACCACACTGATCAGTCCTAATAATAACCCCTTAATGATGAACACCTAGCATTAGTACCATTATTAAAAATCTTTTGTATGACTCTGCCAAGTTTCAAAACCACAATCTCCCTTGGTAGACATTTAATCATTGATTGGTATTATCTTTTTATAATATGAAAGCACATCTTATTGGGATGATTTCTGTCCATTTTAATCAAATTGTGATAAGCAGTTCTTGAAAAGTCATTTAAGGCTTTCCTATTTATAGTAATGGCATTTGATGGCAGATCAACATCAGATGTAGAAAAAAGTGAAAGCTGTTCATGCAATGCTGTTAAATTCTGTTGAGTGTTTTTTGTTTAGTGGAAGGTAATTATTGATGGTTGGTAGCAATAATATGCCTCAACATGCCAGTGCTTTCATTTTCATGGAAATGCCAAATCCTTCTACACCACTCCCTTGAAAGATCTTTCCCTGATAACTCACAGGGTGAGCTGGTCACATTTATTTTGCTAGACAATATATTTTTAAAAAATGGACCCTATTTGGTTGAATTTGTAGAAAATCGATATCAAAACTGATAAATGAAACCTTGATATATCACTCATTTTATTTATAAATATGGTTGATAGTACAAGAAATTTGAATCAACATCAATTATACTGTGGTTTATATTTTTGAACCCTACAGTGCTCAAGTTATCAAGGGACATGTATAATTTCTAAAGACTTTATCACAGATAGATGCAGAGCTCGAAATTAGCAGTAGATTGCTAGCCCGAGGCGAGTAGATTTCCTGATGGACTAGTAACTTTCATAATGTTAATAGTCCGAAGGGCTAGTAAATTTTGGTTATTAACAGCCAGCATTTGTTTATGCCAATTCCTAGTAAAGATTCGACTTCATCAGATATTCTGTAGAATCAAAGCAGTGGCCACTGTAAACTGTCACAAAATATTAGCATGAGAAGATTAAGTCAATTTCTGCCATCCGATTTTGTGCATTTCCCTTAACAGTGCCAATTATGCTCCCATCATTAACAACAGAAGTTTGGTAATTGATCCTAATTAATCTGATAGTGAATAAATGAAAAATGATGTGGTATCACACTTTATTCACTTTACCACAGTAACAAACTACAAAGCCTTATATTGCACAAAAGAACATAGCAAAAACTATTCAAAAAGATTAGTTTGCATCTCTAAGTTTTTTTATTTTGCTCTCAAGCCAAATGCTCCAACAGTTACAAATGGGAAACTGCATATTTTACATTTACATCGAAATAATTATAAGAATTAGATCAATTTATTAGAATTACGTTACTGACACACCCTTTCCATACAACTACTTTTTCTATGATGATAATTAGTTTTTATATTTTTCCCTTACAAAAATTAACAAATAATTGAATACATGTGAGATATCCAAGCAGAATGCCATACATTTGTTGGGAATTAAAACCTGAGTATGGGCATCTAAGATTTGAAAATTACTGCTTTGATATTGCAGAACTATGTCAAGTCTATTAGGGAGAGACCATTTAATGGGGGAAGGCACGTGTTTCTTGCTCTTTCTAATATAAAGGACACTGTGCCATTCCCTTTCCTGCTTTAAATAATTTGCATCAGCTGTACTGTACCATCTCATATTTCAAAACGAAGCCCAATTCCCTCTGTATAAGAGAGAAAATATGGGGCATTTTAAGCAGGAAAAGAACGTTATGCAATTTATCCTGTAGTTCTGCAATTCAGATGATAATACTATTTATGAAACATAATTGCTGGTAATCTAAATACAAGTATGTGACATTGTTTTGTGGACAAGGCAGTAAAGATTTGGCAAGTAAGTTTCTCACTATACTAATCCTTCCGGCTACAAAGAAATTTGTGTTAAATTCGAGCTCTGAGATGGCTTGAGTGACAGAGGCAACACAAAAGCTAAATACCCCTTCTGATGATGGTAGACATTAAGAACTTGCAAGATAGACTCCACTGTTGCTACTCACCTCTTATCTTGTCTTTTACTTGAAAGGCCTCAATAGCACTTTGGTTTGGGAACATTCGAGGTAATTCTTTGTTTGGGCAAAATGCCTGCAGAAAAATTGGAGGGGTGTTTAATCAACTTAAAGTTTTTAATAAAATATTATTTCTTGTCATCTGAAATCAAATCAGTCAGCGCAATGTATACCATTTATCAGAAATAAAGTTTCTGAAAAGATTGGCAATGATCAGTTTGCTGTTAATCTCACGGAGATTATAATGTACACATTTATTCGTCAGTATTAAGATTCAAGAATGAAATTATAAATAGTAATTTCATTGTTTACTTTTCAAATTCTGCAAAATAGAGAAGGCAAAGCATTACTTACCCTGACTCTCAAAATATGTATGTTTTATAATATCTGCCAAATCTTCTTACAAAATCCTAAATGCATGTGGCAAATCATTTATATTTTTCTTCAAAAATTGCTGACTCGTAAGACTAGACTTAGAACTGGAATAAAAATGAAACATACATGTGATTAAAATGCATATGAAATGAAAATGGACTAAACATAAAAAAAACCCAGGATATATAAGCATTACAGAATAAGTATAAATGTAACTAAATGTAGCAAGAATGAACACAGGATTTATAACCAAAATAGAAACATACTGTAAATTTAAGTTCATCTATGTCCCTGGATTTGCCACTATCAAGACAAAGTAGTGTTACAATGAGACCACTGTCCATAATAGATGATACAACACCAATCACAATGTCTCTCTTCTCCAAACTCTGAAATAAAGAAACAAAACAATAAGCTACCAAAACAACATTCTCAACAATCTTAAATAAATAATGATTTCAGTCTATGTAATGACACTGCTCCAAATGATGCATTCTTTAAACAAGCATTAAACATTTGATACACCCCTCTCTAAATGATGCATTCTTTAAATAAGCATAAACATTTGATACACCTCTATCAGAAAGACTTTCCAGACACCAAACTTGTATTTACTCCAGGAATAGTAACATATTTATGATCAGACATGATTGGAAAATAACACCAACTAGGTGTTATGCTCGACCTATTACTTAATGTATCCATGTTACAAATTTATCCAAAACAATATTATTGTACTATCAAAAGCATACATTGGTAACAACCTTGTGCTTTATTTCATCATGTTGTTCTTAAAAAATCTTTAACAACATCTTAACAGTGAATTATTCAAGGCCAGCTACTGTAGGTAGCAAAATTAAGTTTGGAAACATTTTTAAGAAAAATCCCCAAATCCATGTCTGCAACACAAACACGAAACTATATTGATCTTTTTAAGACTTTTTAAATTGAACCTTTCTAAAAGCTCATGTTAGACAAAAACAAGACCTACATTGATGAAATGTTTCCTACAGGCTGCAGTAGGCATTCCCATGAAGGTCTCAATAGGCGGCATCTTTCCATAGTTATCTGGAAAGAAAGATGTAGAGAATACAATTTCTTTTAAATGTGCATGATGCAAGTTTAACATGAAACAGTTCTTTTTCCATTTAAGATGAACAAAACTACATTATTATCAAATGAACTTACAATATTCTTTTCAATGAATTTTATCTTCTACCTTGAGAAAGAACCAACTTTCATAATGCTTAAAACTCAAGGCCAGTGAATTTTTTATTTTTATTTTTGGCAAAGAATCACAATTATTTTGGTGTAACATTATGTATACAAAATATGTTCCTCTTTTTGCTGTGAAATCATATATTAGGCTAGCAGAAGAAATATTTCAATCAAAACTTGCCCAAGAACAAATGAAAATCAAGAGTTAATGTAAAAAAGGGAGTATGTTTCATTGCATTGTTGCAATCATCACTGTGATAAGCAAACTAAATTCTCAACAGAGTTTCACGATGAAGGGTCTTAGACTTTTCACTCATGGAACTTGGGAGACCACAGCCTATTTCTGAGAGTCCACAGCATAAACTCACATGTCCCTCACTTTCAAAATGTAATAAAAGAAAATGAAAAAGTGAATGATCAAAAACGGGTTAAATTCTTAACCTCATAAATCACATTTGAGAAAAACTATTTAGGAGTTAATTTCCAAAATACTTTATGTCATACTGCATTCTACCATCTGCAAACTACACTTTCATACTTTAGCCTGTTTTCTAACTTAAAATATCAATGTATGCATGGCATTCTGGTCATCCAATTTTTCAAGTACAGGATCAAATCAATTATTTTGATAAATTTCAGTTTTACTGTATGGAACTGTGTTGCTTTACAATTATCACTATTCAAACTTCTCAAAATCATTCAGGATCATCCATTTTTCTTTGCATAAGATGTCAACCTTCAACAACAAATTAATGAATAATCTCATTGCATCTTTTCAACCAAAAAACTGTTTATCCCACTCAGGTTGCTAATTCAATCACTAGTCCAGTATATTTACAATCACTATTCCTGTAAAAACTACCTGGCAATACTTCCCACCTGTAATCCTTGTCTACCAAACAGTATAAAATTCCCAAACCAAACAAGGAATTATCTTTAAAAAGTTTCTAATACTCTGGAAATTTGCACTGAAATAAGTATTCCAGTTGAGATTAGAAATGCCCACTCTATTTCCTTTTACCCAACCCAATATATCAAGTGGCTTCAGATATGCAGCTAAAATAAATAAATTCCTTTGTAAGCGGGCTTCAAGGTAGACAAGTTCTTAACTAATTGTGTAATCCTCTTTAAATAAAGTCATTATTATTATTATTATTATTATTATTATTATTATTATTATTATTATTATTATTATTATTATTATTATTCAAAGTTCAAGTTCTTCTTTCTATCTTCACTGTGTTCACTTTCATCTATATTTTGCCATTTATTATCATTACAATCATTTTCATCACAAGTCCATTAAAAGAAAAAACATTCAGAGAGATTACACTAATCCATTTTTATGAGCTTTCTGCACTCTTTTAAAAAGTGTCTACTGATACTGCAGGATCCAAAAACAAATCACACATAGTTAAGTGGCAGTTATTACTGTGAAATATCAATGATTTGACAATATTTTAGTACTTCTTTGATTTACATACCATTGCAACAAATATAAGGGAATTATTTGCTGAATAACTGCAACAGCTTCAATCACTCGATCATGTCCAACTAGCCTTCAGAAGGGCAGTTCCTTTCACAAGACAATTCCATTAACAATGGTTAACTGTTATTAGTCAAACTGACTTCATGTCTGTTTACTAAGTCTAGCTTTGAGCTATTCCATAAATCAGCTAAAGTTGACCAAATTATACAATGGAAGATCATCCTGGTGTACAATAATGCATGACACTGGGATGTGTTACTGTCAGAATAGATGCATATTAGACTGAAAAGCTTGGGTCCCTTTGAGCCCTAAAGCAATTGAACCTTATCAATTTTTCAGGCTTTTACAAAATATAAAATATCTATCACAGCAAATTAAAATATGTACACACATTGGATAATGTGGTAATGAATTGCATCATGAGGAATACAAGCATGCTGTTTACTTCTTTTCTGATACTACAGTGACAAAATTAACAATTCAGTCGGCCATACCTTCTTCTTCCACTGGATTGTAGACAACCTGAACATCATCACTAACTGGTTTGAAAAGCATATCAGACTTTTTGGCAATGAAGTTCCTCACTTTATTCATCAAATCTTCATCTCTGAAAATCAACAATTATTGAATTCAATAATAATAATAATAATAATAATAATAATAATAATGATTAAAGATAGTGATTAGTGCTCAAATAAAAAATGTGCTGGTGACTAAAAAAAAAATCACAAGTCATGATTCAATTTCCACAAGTCTGGACTCCAGTTTACAGATTCCAAAAATTGCCACTTTGTCCCAAAATGTGATTGCTACAATTCAAACAATTAAAGATTAAAAATGAAACCAAATGAAAGACTTGAGTCTGTTTTTGAATCTAAAAAATGTCATGTAATGTTTTTTTTTTTTTTAGGTCCATGAGGTCATTTATGGTGTAATTGCTCTAATAATGTCCTGCTTACTCTGTGTATCAACAGCATTCATTAGCATTGGAAGTGTGTCTTGATTTATAGTTTCCATTTACACTTTGTTGATCATAGTGTTGCTTAATATATTTAACCAGTTTCATTACACTAGTGTAAGCATGAGTAAGGGAATGATGAAATATATTCATTAAACTTTAACTTGAAACAGCTTGAACAAAAGCAGAGAAATTAAACAAAACCATAAAAAAATACACTAGTGTCTTTACCAAAATCATAATTATTGGGCTTTCCTCTTTATCTCAATGCCACCAAAGGTTAGTTCATTTTTTAATCGACAACTAGGAAGCCAACACCACCACAACTGATCCCTTTATTACTTAAAATCTCTAAAAACTTCTGGCTTTTAACCTAAACTCTCCAGACTACAACAATCAATTAACAGCTTGTCCTGTATACATGCTAACCTCAATCACTTTACTTGGTCAAGCATCACTGCACCAATTACTGAAACAGTTCAAGTACCCAATAGACTGGTTATGGCTTGTTTCTGGCACATAAATATTAAATATTGCAGGTTTGAAAAGAAATATGACAATCTTCATATGATTAAGGGGTATATGCCCGAATAAATAATTAAGGATGGGGCATACTTCAGAATGAATAAATAATGATTAAAGATGGGGGGCATATATGGGAATAAATATCAATAATTATTTGTCTTTTAACATCATCCATCTTGAAAAAAATTTCTGCATTTCATCATTGCACCAAAGTTTTCTTATCAGATTATATATTTTTTTTTTACAAGCCCAACGAGCACCTTCTTAGAATACAGGACAGACCCAATCTAAAATTAGAAGAGCCCCAGTTGTTGGGCTATCTTTTTTTGAGCACTGGTGGTGACAAATGCATTGCAAATGAACACTGCTAACTACAAGTTTAAACAGCTGGATTGTGATGGAAATGAGAAGTCGGAAATTAGGCTGCTGGGCCAGAACTTCTATAAGTGATCATGTGGATATCCGAAAACATATGAGGTCTTATCAAAATAAAGATGCAGGTAGGGTTGTTTGGTTCAAATAAAGGTGATTTAAATCAATCAAAAAACTTTTATGTACATATGACATGTCACAGAGATTGTTTGACCTAAATCACTTGTAAATAACATCAGACTGTCTACCATTCAAAATGTGAGTTGAAATAAACACACTGGATCCACTCAGCTAATTATAATTGTGTGTTTGAATGATAAATGATCACAACATTCAAAGTCTCATTTCTAAATAAGCAATGTAGAATATGTTTCCCATTGCCTGGTGGAAATACAAATCCAAAGACTAGAGCATGAAACGAATCAAGCAATTGTTGGGTGGCAGTTACCACTAGTGTGGTTGTTGAACACACATTTTCTACATTTGGATTTGTTCATTGCATGGTCTGTAAAATATATGGCAGCAAGAAAGCTTGAAAACTTGCATTTCAGTTTACTAACTGATGAACACAAATCATCTAAAATCCCAAATATGAAATATTCTATATAGATATAGAATTCAGATGTAGCAATTTCAAAATATGTTTAAACTTAAGTGATTGTCTAAACTTGCTTTTTAATTACTTTAAAATTTAATAAGTATTATATATAACATTATACACACACACACACACATACATATATATATATATATATATATATATATATATATATATATATATGCCATAAACTGATGAACAGTGCGAAACTAGTAACTAACTAGCCTGAGCGCTTTCGACTCTTAATGAGTCTTTTTTCAAAGGCAAATACAAAACATATATAACACAAACAAATAAACACAAAAAAGTTGTGTTTGTAAACCTCTACATGGCTGTCTCCAAATGAGATAAAACTATAAATACAACCAGCTTGTATAGACTTATTGCAGATACTGAAAACTCTGTATAATTCCCTAAAAGTCTACAAGCCAAAGCAACATCTATTGTGAGGTATAAGCATAATTATTACTAATATCAGTGGCAAAAAAGCATAATCTGAGCGCAAGAAAAGCGATCTATTTATTATATGCCATAATTACTGAAAAATACTTGAAAATCATACATTTATATTTGCTAATTACCTGAATCTGCCATTAAAATTTTTGTCACAACTCGCCAAGTCCATGTGGGTTAGCAGTTAGTACATAAGTATAGACACATAAGGTAAATCATTTATCCATAACATTCAATTTAACTGGTCTACACATCTGCAGTAAATTTTGTGACTAGTTGTAAATTTCATAAATGATGACTGTTGTACAGTATTATCCTCGACCTGCCATGGTTTCTTCCTTAACAAAGGTGTGTTGCAGAATCCCTCTCCTCTAACATTTTTTATCAGTCATATAATATCCATCAGTCACAATTGATACATTCCAGTTATTTTTTTTTTAAATGATATCTGGTTTCATTTTTTTTCAATTTAGACTGGTTCAATATGTATGTAGGATTGAAATCTATGAATCTATGAAAAGTGGTTTCACATTAAAGAAACCCTGTCTGATTTCTTGGAAATATTTCATGTAAACTTCATGCAAAAATTACATTTACACACATAATGAATTTTCATTCGATTTTGTTTTTAATGTCATGAAATAGCAAGAATTTTTCCCTAATATTTAAATATTTCAGTGAAAAATTTCAGTCTGTATAGTTGTCCATTTCGTTCATTTTTTTCCTAACATGGTTTAAGCTTTTGCATTGCCTTTGCTGTGACAAATATATCTGACTTGTGTTTCCTGCTAATAAAAGGTCAGTAAACGAACATATGAATAGCGGTCCGGACTTGAACAGCTAACACTCGCTCCTGGGCCATAACCTTAGCCAAAAATGGCTTTAATTAAACTGGACAGTTTTATTGTGCTTTCTTTTATTTGAATTAAAGTACATATTTAAATTATATTTCTTCAAATACGTCTTAATCAGTACTTACTGCCACTGTTGATGAAAGGTACTAACCCAGTTAATGTCATTAGGATCCCAAAACAACTGCTTTTAAGTCGCAAGAAAAATGGCACACGAACCATGGAAGGACATGAAGTTGGGACGGTCAGTGTTGATTCTTAAATAGGTTGTGCAAGAAAGAAGAAGTATCCTCCCTTTTATTTTTATATAGTATATGTATGTGTAAGCAACCATATGAGCTATCATAATGGATAAATGCAACATGTCCCTTGAACTGTAATTGTTATTCTGTGTCTCGATCTAAACTTGGAAAAGATTTTTTTTTAAATGGGTGTCCAGTTGCTCATTTTATTACTTGGGTTATCAATGAGTGGGTGGGTGAGTCACATGTTTATTAAAATCCCATTATGAATGTGTATAAAAATTATCATATTTGCATGCGTTGTACTCGTAATTGCATGTCTCAAATTTAAGGCAAATTTCATTATAGCCAGAAGGACTAGTGTGCTGGGGAATTTACTAGTCCTGCCAAATCTTTACTAGTCCTGTCCAAAAAACAATATCACACACATGTATTGAGATTAACAATAATATTATTAATATATATCATTATTATATGAAATGCAGAAGTACAGAATTATAAATCAAATCCTGCTTCAAATCATCAATCAGTCAATTCACATTTCTTTTTTTTAAAGATAATATGGATTTAATTTCAGAAAAGGATCCAGGCTTCATTTCTCGTCTTCCACCTGCACTCTGGGTCCATATGGTGTTTGTTCTGGTCTGAAACATTCCACAAATGTATTACTGGTGATGGATCATTTGTTGGAATATCATTTGTATGGAACATTATAAGGAGTAGGTCGGACAGAACCCAAGGTCGAAAACATCATCTCCATTCACTCCTCACCATTTGTATCTCTGGGAAACCCTTCTCAGCATCAGCAGAGTGGGCCAGGATTGTTAGGAAAAGGTCAATTAATGTCTGAATATGCTTGCAGTCGGCAGCACGTCATTTTACAACTGTGGGCAAAGTCAAAGCATAGATGTCTTTGTAATTGCAAAATAATAAAATACATTAAGAAAATATTAATCTGAATAAATTTATATTACCTTTTGCAATCAAGATCCTATGCTAAATAATGAATTTTTAACAAATCTGGCATCAATGATGTTTTTTTATTTATTTTTAAATATTTGAATATACACCTACCTGATGTAGACTAAAGTCTTTAATATGTCCCATTCCAATTCCACTACATCAGCATCCACACATGCATTGACAAGCACTGGCTGGAAATGATCTACCAAAACAAATTTCTGCCTTTCACTTCCCGACATATAGGGAGTAAATGTAACCACCTGTTTATCAATTCTGTAAGTCTCTCTAATATCAACTCCTTTCATCTCATCCAGCTAACGCAGCGATTCAAAATCAGTGAAGGTCTTAGGTTCTTTATCATAGCTCTTTTCACCGGTTGTCACCTGAGCGCAATGTTGTCCCGATAGGCAAAATTCGCGAAATTCGCACGTTTCGGAACCTGTAATTTCAGTTTGGTGCAACACAGAAAAATCAATTATGGCTTGATGAAAATCGAAATATATCTCAGGAGTAAAACAAGCCAAAGAATATGATCATGGGTAGAACAAAGTATTTGCAGTTTCCTGACTTTGTCTCTTATATGATAGACAGTGTCCTTTGTCAGAACGTGTCATGAAGTAATCTGAGATATTTTGTCACTCTGTATGATTGTTTTTCTTCAGATCATTGGGCATTTTTTCTCTGCATCAAGCATGCGTTGAGCACTTATAATTTCCAAGCTCTTACCAGCAGTCAATTCTGCTGGTTGTATCTGCATAGCTGCTTCTCTCTCTGAACTCTTTGTTCCCAATTAATCAGACCTTAGTGTATTTTGAAAATAATAATAAGGTGGAACATTTTCAAATCTCAGATGCCCATGCTCAGAGATTTTAAATTCCCAACAAATGTACAGCATTCTTCCTGGCTATCTCCATGTGTATTCAATTATTTGTTCATTCTTGTAAGGGAATAAAATATAAAATCTATCCTTATCATCATATAAAAAGTAGTTGTATGAAAAGAATGCATCAATAAAGTTATCATTATAAATTGATCTAATTTTTATATTTTTTTATGCAAATGTTAAATAGTTTCCTGTGTTTTAATGTTGGGGTATTTGGCTAGCGAGCAACCCCCTTTTCCTCACAATCCTTAATCAAATAAACATGCAAACTAATTTCTTAGAATAGCTTTTGTTGTGTTCTTTTGTGTGGTATACCATTTTGTAGTTTATTACTGTGGTCAAGTGAATAAAGTGTGATACCATGTCAATTTTCATTTCATTTAATTTGTTATTACATTAATTAGGATCAATTATTATTACATTAATTAGGATCAATTACCAAACTTCAGTGACAGTACCATAATTGACACTGTTAAGTGAAAAGCACAAATCAGATGGCTTCTTGTTATAGAAACGTACCTTTCCAAGGCAGATATTGACTTCATCTTCTCATGCTAATATTGTATGACTCTGTTGACAATGGTAACTGCTTTGTTTCTACAGGACATCTGCTGAAGTCAAGTCTTTATAAGGGAATGGCATAAACAAACACTGGCTGTTAATAACCAAAACTTACTAGCCCATCAGACTATTAACATTATGACAGTTACTAGTCCAACAGGAAATCTACTAGCCTCGGGCTAGTGGACTACCACAATTTTTGAGCCTTGAATTGACATTTGATGTTTGAATGGAGAGATACCTTTGGTAAATATGACTTGAAAGGAACACAGTAGAAACTTTACACAATAGTGAATTTTAAATAAGAGTAACTACATAACAATACCTTAATTGCAAGTTACAAAAGCTAATTCAACCATCACTTAAAAACAAAAAACAATCTTTTCTAAACTTTCTGAACAATCACTATGGCAGTGATAACTGTTTTGAAACAACCACTATAACATGTACATGAGCAAAGCACACGTTTTTCATAACATTCTATTCATCCTAATTTCATTACTGTAACTATTCACAGACAACATTGATGTATTAAAGTCAATATGTGAATGAACCAGACTCTTCTTTCCATCTAATTTAACACAGCCAACCTGCAGGTGTATCTGTTTTTGAAAGAGGGATTTTCTTAATACAACCATTCACTTTCTAGCCTCATTATCCCTTGATAGGATTGCAAATGTATGGTAAACTTATGTGCAAGTTCATATGAAAACAACACAAAATTCTAACTCTATAGATGCATCACCACTCCTCATTAAATTTACTTTCCCCGCATCCCATGTAGGTTATAGTGGAATAACCCTTACCAAAAATTCAGGAGTTCTCTACATCATGAAAGTAGGAAACAGGTGTTTGCAGACTGTATGCACTGTAATCAGCTAGAGATTACCAATTAATTAGCTTTTATCAAAGTGCCAAAAGACCATTACATTCTCAAGAGTTGTCAGAACAAGGCCAGCCTATTCTCATGAAGTGTTTGAAGCCATTGATGTAATAGTTGATGAATTTTTATCACACCTGAATAAAATGGGGCATAACACTCCTACATTGGTGGTACAGGGAGCTGCACAAAGCAGCAATCCTCTTGCAGATGTAAATGGATAAATAGCCAGATACCACATTTAGGTATGCCCTAGTTTACCAACATTATTTGTTGTTTTTTTTAATTATTGTTTTTTTATGCAGAAAATATTTTTCTCATATAAAATCTTTCAAATTATATGTTTCTCAAAACTTTTAAAATTTCAGGATGACAATTCCAAACTTCGCACTAACAATCATTTTTAAAAATGAAATGAGTGATATATCCGGCATAAAATTATAAATCTGATCCTGGCTTTTTTGTTTGTGGCATTTCTAGCAGAATAACCAACTGCCTATACACTACTACATGTGAGTTAAACATGCATGCTAAAAAATAGGGCTGGTATAATCTGAAGTTCTAAAATGACAAAAAAAATTATGATTTTACATTCTTGATTTTAAATTCTTGACAATGTTTACAATGTTACGTTTATGTTCAATTTTGTGCAGTATTATCAGAGGGGTAAAATTACATACTTGATCTCTGGTGACTGTGGTCTGCACTTGTGAAGGTGATCAATAGCACTCTCTGGGAATGGCTGCTCCTCAATCGTTAGTTGTCTAAGCAGATCTGGGCCATGATACTCAATGGCCAGACCCAACAAATGAGAATCCATCTTCACTCACACTTCATCTGAAATAAAACCAAAATATTATGTTACATTGCTGAGAAATTCTTTTCAAAAGGATTTAATGTAAACAATGAGAACTTAATGTAAACTGATATGGTCTTGGTAGCCAACTCATTAACAAATCTAGTGCATTAAAATAATTGTGTAGGATTTAGATTTTTAATGTAGCTTTAACAATTTTTCAATCATATCGCTACAATGTCTGCAGTGTGACAGTTTATAGTGATGTCTAGAATTGGGGCAACATGCTGCAGACATGTGACATGATGTCCCACCTATTCACAATATCCTGACACCAGTCCGACCAGTCCTAACACTAGCTGAGCATCAAGCAAAGCAGCTGTTTTTTAAAGTCTTTGGTATGACTTGGCTGGAGTTTGAATCTTTGACCTTCCACATCCAAGGTGGATGCTCTAACCACTAGGCCACCAGAGCGGTCGCATTAAAATGAAATTGCTGCAAAACACTTTTAAAAATGCTATAATAATACTCCTCTTTCACTGTTGAAATATATTCTAAATTGTGAAAACTGGAAACAAAACTTATCAGAGAACATGAGCTAAAAAAGTTTAACCAAAAATTCACTTGTATTATGGAATACATATTGTGGTCATCTATAATTTCTAGGGAAAGGTTTATTACTCTATTTGATGCATTTAAAACACCAATAGTATTTTTTGAAATAACCCAAACATAAACCTAATGCTGAGTGTTGATACATAGATATTATTAATCAACAGGCTAAAGTAATTGCTTTGAAATCGAGCTGAAAAGTATTCATGGCTACCGCCAGTATTTCTACCACTTTTGATAGAGTGCAAAAACATGTAGTAGTTCAGAAAAGAGAAACAATTACATTGTTCTACTGCATAGCACATTCTTTCATTCTAAAAATGAGTTATTTATCAAACTACCTATGTTCTAAAACAAAGGAAAGATTACTGGAATATGGTTCATGATCACAATCTGGCACAGATATCCAATGATCACGTTAAATATAAATTCTACATCACTGTAAAATATTTGAACCAGAAAAGGTGATCAGATTGAGTAAAAACCATCCTTAGTGTAAAACGTGGGGAAAATTATCAAATTTGGGGGTCTCTTATACACAAATAAAGGAAATGAGAAACATTGATTTGAACATCCAAAGTTTGTCTAATGTTTTAATCTATATTGTATTTAAGAATTTGTAATGAAGAAACACTATGAACAGACAATTAAAATTCTGCTGGGGAGCTACGGTATTTCAAGCCAATATATTTCTTTTCCACCTCATAATTTCCTCAATATAATGGACCTAATTAGCTATCTTTGTACAAAACAAAGAAAGAATTCTTTTTTTTCAGTCAATCTGGAGCCAGATGTTATTTATCAAAGATAAGCCAAGGTCTAACCTCAGGAAGAAAATTATATATGGTGCATCCCATAAATGATTGACAGAGGATAAATTGTTGCTCTGCATAAATTATTGCCAAAATACTGATATCTAGCAAATGGGTGTGAACTTTTACTGATTATTCACTTCTTTATCATTTAATAATTTTAAAGGTATGAATAATTATAGGTTACTGCATTTGTATGGTAAAATATGAATGATTTTTCAGATGGATAAATTTCATGACCTTGGAAGTGCTGTATATGCATCTGACAAAACGAGTTCATATTTTCCCATACAAATGCAGCAACCTTTTTATTATATGCTCCTTATCTTATTCTACAAAACATTTATTTATATAAAAAACTACACTATAAGAAACAAAGTAACTGAATGTATACCATATTCTAAACTATATACCCAAGCATAGTTGGTTAATTTTTTCTTGTGTACCAAACAGCTTTTTCTGAAGTGCGTTCTCTTCTTTCTACTTTATACTATAAAATCATATTGGTCCCATGTTTCCCAAAAATCATTATAGGCGTTTCAGAAAAATTTTCACGAGATATTTCACATTGAATTTTATGGGTTTGTAATCTTTTAAAAAAATTTTTAGTTGTTTTTAACTCACGTAACTGCTCATCGAGTTGCTCTATAGTCAGTATCAATTTCTTCGTATAATTCAACAAGATCATTTTAACAAATATGTGGACTTCTACCACAAATGGTGGTGGTTGACCATGATCGCCGCACAATATAAACTTTTGTATTATTTTGTAATAACCATAAAGAAACATCTTCTGAAAACAGTACATGCTTCATCCAAAATAAAACGCTGGAATAAATTTTTCACCATTCGATCAGGAGTCCACGTATAGCCTTGTTATCGAAAAAAAACTATGATACGTGCAAGCTTCAAACGGAAAAATCATTTGGATTTTTGGGTTGGTTTATCTCTCTCGCTAGTTATGGGATGGTGTTGGACAAAATTTGGCTTTCTCTATGATATAATTCTATAACACGTGTTGTCTTCCAGATCCACCCAACGTTTAAATAAATGTTTTTTATCTACTAATTGGATTCTGTATATCGGTGGTGCTGTAGACATAGACAGAGAAAATACTTCGGATTTTTACTGATGAATTATCGTTTTTCATGGTAACTGCTTTTAATCTCAAGGTCTGATGATTCAGAATAATCGCATTGTATTTACGGTTAATTCGACATGTTCACCAAGTCTCTTCGCTATTAGTAAATTAGTTACCTCTTTGATATATTTTTATCGACATACATAGAATCAATTGCAACTCTAACTGCTATACTAGGAAATCTATTTACTCATTGCAAATAAATAGATAGCTGCATACCCCCGCATAGAAGCTCTCAAATGTAGATATGCAGAGCTTTCTCCATCACTGTAAGTAACAATTCTACCTACCTTTGTTTTATTAGACAAGAAGGCTGTTTTACAATTTCCGTATCTATTTTTCTCTACTGCATCTTTAATAACGAAGTCGTATTCGGCATCATCTATAATCAATCGTGGAGGATTGTCTTTTAAAGTTAATTTTTTTTCCACCTTGTGTAAATTTACCGATTATTCTTCGGCCGAGATCCTTTGCTTCACTATTTCGTTGATTTAAATATCTTTTTGACCTTCAATGATGTACTACTCGTCAGCATCAATATGTTTTCTAGACCTTATCGATTATACTATCAAGACATTCTGGTTCTGGTAACCAGACATTAGTTTGTTTTTGATATGAGATAATCGCTTCGCTGACAATCAACGAAACTAACATTTACAATCAATCATATATCGCAATAAACACTATTGGTAACCACATCCTTTCAGCATGTGTCTACCAATCCAAAACATAACAACACGGATGAAGTCCTTCAGCGAATTCAAATGATACTACGCGAGCAAAACGGTCAAATCAAAATCAAATCAGGAGTGGTCCATTAATAGCAACGCGAGTCATTTCATGTGTGGGATGTCCAAAACCTTTTAAAATACTCACCAGCGAATCCATATCCTGAAAACTTCCTGGATAACAGGCAACGAATCAACTGATATCAACTTTCCACGATTTGTACTTTAACGTTCCATAGACCTCCATGATAATATTCCAAACAGCTGGATTGAACATCCTGTAAAAAACTCTTTTCGTGTTGGTTTCCAATTATTTTTCTTTCTTACAAATGAGCTGCAACCGATGGAATTTAAAAACAATTTGTAAGTAAATGTTCGTAATCGTCGGATTTCCATTAAAAACGCTAAGCGTTTTCACTGAGACTTATTGCTAGATTTTTCATCCTATATGTAGACTTTCAGTACGATATCATTCACCGTTAAGGTTTCAAATTGATTGAATTGACATTCTTCATCTTCAAAACTATGAAGTAGCCATACTGATACAGGGTCGTTTTTACACAAACTAAACTAGCAATAGCATCGCATAATCTTTCTTCAGTGAGAATACCATCCTTGGTGAATTCTTCTGGGATATACTTCACTGTTTCTGTTCGCGGGATTATTGTAAACGCGGTGTCAATGCGTGTTTGTTATGATCAATAATTTTGATTGGAGAGCTCCGTTTTTAATGTATTTCGATTCGTATATTACTTCGTCCAGTTATCGTTGAACGGTTTGAGGAAATTCTCAACGACTTTTCCATCTTGCTATTGCGGAAATAGTTGCTCCCGTTTATCTTTCTCTGTTAGCTCCCATTGACTTATTTGTTAAGTTTTGATAGGTTATTTATTCCCACGGTGTGCATTTGTAAGTGTTCTATGCCGTTGTGCCACACAGTTGAGTGGTTTTTTCACTGACGTTGGCGTTTCATTGGTGATTAGTTTTCCAATGTCAGGTTTCTTATTAACGGATACATACCTTAAACAAGTGCTGATTCTGGTTTAGCTTTTGCAGCTTAGTTATGGTTTTTCAATTTCAGTTAACTGCCATGGTACTGGAATCAGGCACTATCTATGACTGTGTTTTTCTTTGAGGAATTGGCTCAATATTGTTCTTATAACCCAATCGGCCGATCTAAATTGATAATGAATTTTCACGCTGAGAAAATACATTTTCATTGCAAGTTGTGATTGTATCATAGCTGCTGTATCATCATTCATTTAGCATCTACAATACCATTCAATTTAATGTTGACCAGGTGTATGATGGCGCCGATCCTGTTAAAACTCATTATCAAATATAGTATTTTTCTAATCAGACTTCTAATATTTTTATATCTTTTGTAACAAACTTCGAGGGTTCTATCAAGATTAATTATTATTTTCCAGGATGATGGCCGATAGTTCTTGATTCTTCATAATATAAATAAAGCAAACATTTAATAGTAAATTTTGTTTCATATATAATGAATCATTGCAATTGGCTTATGATTGGATTCAGTAACCCCTGCAATAAATCGTGTAGAGGTGAATTATGTGGACATCATTACAGAGCGTCAGAAATAATTCGACAGGCCCGTCCAATGCATAAAATTGTGGGGTGGTTGTGCGAGGGAAAATCCACAATTATGTATCAATTGTGGGGAGTAAGCAGTTTAGAGAATTGGAAAAACGTTATTATGATAAACGAATTAAACAAAATGCTCTCATTGACCTAAACATGACTATGTCAAAGAACCAAATCATATAAAACCCTCAAAGACTAAAAAAATAGATTTATTATTTTAAGCAAAATATGAATTAGACAATGTATTATTATATATAATGGGCAGGAATTCGACCACATCCAATATGTTTTAATTATGAAATATCTGATGATGGTGGTTGTTAGACATGATGTAGACTGAAATAGCAATTGTTTTGTTAATAATCAAGGGTTCATTGCAATTTACTGCTGAAGAAATGAATTATTACGTTCACAGAATTGTATATGAAGCATTTTATTGGATTGTTAAAGATGGTAATGTTATTGTTCATATGACTCTATTCCTTTATACAACGAGATTTCCAATGTACAATGATTTCACAAGAGAGAAGAACAAAAAGGGAATGACAGGAAAAAAACTCAAAACGACGCCAAGGAGTTAAACAGTTGATACAACGACGAATTGAAGAAAAAAGTTTTTCATTCAATGAATGCTGGGGAAAATATTTTGGAATATGTATGCCTTTCATTTCGGAAGTTGCTGAAGGGGATTTATCAAACAAGCTATATCAAAAAAAAAATGGATTAGAATAAAGTTTTCCTATTTATAGATAACTTTCAATAGTGAGTTATGTATTTTAGTCTTTTTGCATGATTTTAAAATTCAGACAATACCATGGGGTAAAGTAGTCGATTTTCCAAAGGGCAAAACGCTAAAAACGTTTCACGTTAATATCGTTATGTACATATATTGTTTTTTTTTCAAATATTATTGCAAGATCCTGCATATATGTTTTAAAAAAGTAAATGACAGTAGCTGGTACAGCGGAACAGAACATAAAAAAATAGTAAATATGTTATTGTACCGAAACGAGCGGGTGTACACAAGACACTGAGTCCAAAG
The DNA here is from genome assembly GCA_016746295.1 of Potamilus streckersoni. Lineage (NCBI taxonomy): Eukaryota > Metazoa > Mollusca > Bivalvia > Unionida > Unionidae > Potamilus > Potamilus streckersoni. The sequence continues at coordinate 43,896 of JAEAOA010002019.1, read as the reverse complement.
GTCTATTAATTGAGTTTTTAAAAAATTCGCAATTACGTACAGTTATCAGGCTGTTTAGATTTTGTATATGAAAATGAAATTACTTTGTAATTCTATTAAAATTGATTGTATGTGAGGTCAAAATAAGTAAAGCGCATTACATGTAATTTAGTTTTTAGTGTGGAAGATTCATGTAATTAATTATCAATGACACAGAAAAAAATTTCATTCTCGATTCCAAGAAATAGCAGGTCATGAATTGATGGGAATCCCATGACAGAGTTATCTTCTTCATGTTAATCCATTATTTATTACGATTAAATAATCGTAATATTTTTTAATTAATAAAAAAATGCAATTTTTTATGTTGGATTTATTGTGTTTATTGTTTTATTTTAAATATTTAGCTTACATTGTAATGCTACAACAATTTTCATATGAAAATGCGAGAGGGAAGATATAAATACACTATCGATTATCGTACTGGTCTTATTATCTCTTATATAATAGTTGAGACGTATTAGTTTGGGGCTTTAAGCGTTAGCCAAATATATGCATAAAAACTCACTGCCTTTGACATGGTGTGGTTGAATTTATCATTTGCAACCATGGTTTAATTTCTTGGGTTGCTTTGAATTGGTATTTTGGGTGTAGGTCCGACACGTCGTTTCATGTTTGTATCGTCCTGTACTGTCCCTTATCATACCATTCCTATCATATCTTTGTATATATACATTCCTATATGTAATGTGCTGTCCCTAGTTTATTTTTAATCCATTTGTATATAAATTTCATCATTATTATAGCTTGTATATATATATATATATATATATTAGCTATATATATTGTATTTTTATTTATATTTATATATATATATATTTATATAATTTATATTATATATATTTATCATTTTTATTTATAATTATAGCTATAATCCTTATAATAGCAAGGTATATAATATCATCCATATTTATAGAATTGTATATATTCATCACTATATGTAAAGTGCTGTCCCACCTCTGGGCCTGTTTGACGTGTTGGCGCTAAAGAGGTTTTCAAAAGAGGCTTATGTTATATGTTCAATGTTTGTAAAGAAATCGCTTTGGGTTTTAGTCTAATACACTTATAACCCGCCCTTGAACCGATTGGGGGGTTGAGGTATTGTATAAGTCTTTATTGATTGCAATACCTTGACTCAGAAATCGTTGAGAATGGGCAAGGGGGACATTGTATATGTTTTTTTTTGTTATGTTGGGAATCGATAAAATTATTTTATAGTTTAGAAATATAAATTAGGAATATATATTAATAAAGGGATTTTCAAGTATTACATCTTTAATAAAGAAATCTCAATTTAAGAAATAATGGAATCATTACTTCGGAATTTGTAAATGATACTGGAACTTTTGAATGAATTTGAAAAAATTTTAATTTACATTGAAACATGGAAGATATTGTCCTACTAACATGTATTATGATAAAAAGAATACAAAAAGCGCGTTATGTTCTTTGTAGAACAATGATATTATTTTATTCATTCGGATATTTAGTTATAGTTGAAGGCAAATTAGAAAGAAACTAGGGGAACAGTACCAAGGTTCGGTCGAGATTCTTTGAAAGTGATATCTATAAGACGTTTGATTGAGGCAGCATTGAAACCCACAATTGAAAAAAACGTTTTTTGCATTTCCAATAATGAAATAAGAAGCATTAAACACCAGACTAGCCCGCGAGGAGGTTAGCATTACTGAAAAAGTTTATACCATTTCAGATGATATCGTGCGAGTTAAAAATAAACTTTGTCAGCAAGCGACAGGTAGCTGACTTTTCTATTGGGATGTGAACAGATTTTTGTTTGTAATAAGCACTAAAGTTGGTAAAACTTGCAAAGAAAGTGTAATACTGCGACATCCTTAAGAGCGGAGCAGTACTATTATTGATGGGCTGGGAAAGATTGTACAGAGATTGAAAAATCATGGGGGAATAAAAACAGCTTTCAGGTGAGTTACAAACTCAGAAGACGATATCAACAAATGGAATATTAATATTGATGATACCCGGTTAAAGGTGCTGAACGTTGTGATTCCACTAAAGGAAAGTGGTCCTTATAACGAGAAATTAACTGATGAAGCTATAGATGTAATCAAACAATTTCAATTGCTTGAAACCTGAAGACTATATAAAATTTGGGTGACTTCGTTGTTAAAAGTTATTATGAAAAAAGGGGGGGAGGGAATTTTTAAAAGACGAGTGTAAAAAAAAACATAATAAAACGAGATGAATGGGTGGATTGGATATATAAAATTAATAAAGAAAACCTCGGCAATTTAAAAAAGAGTACATTTGAATACATATCTTTTAAATTGGGAATTAATATGTATGATTTACAACAACAACTAAAAGAACAACAAAAAGGTTGAGGTGGAGGTCGAGGTGGAGGTGGAGGTCGAGGTGGAGGTCGAGGTGGAGGTCGAGGTCGACAATCTCCAGAAATTCAAAACGTTTCCGGACCAGCTCCAGAAACTCAAAACGTTTCCGAAACTGCAGTTATTCAGGGGAGGGTTCATGGTAGTTTCATCATGGATTCTCATTATGTCCTAGTAATATCATTTAATGATATTGCAAGACTTGAGGTTCTTATGGGAGGTTAAAACGAGTGGGAATAAACTCAGTCGAATACTAATGGAGCATTTGATATTGGCAAGGGAAGATTATTCACGGTGGGATAATTGATATGAATACATAACGAGAACTCTTGGTTGGTTAATGGACGGATTTTCAGGGCGAATTTTGTGTTAGTTATAGCGATTGAAAATTTCTGAAATGCCTTGCTTTTAGAAATTACAACGTCATTTCAAATAGTGATAGTAAACTATAATACTTATAAACAAACAACGGGTATGTGGTAAACTCAAGATTGCCCGTTTGTTTATAAGGCATACTATGGAGACGGCCTTGGAATACCAATAAGGGTTTATTCACAAGATCTCAAGCCCCAAAAGTAGCACAAATTGATAAAAATTAGAGTTGAAAGCCAATTGTTGTTAATAGTAATAGGGAATAAAACGCTGTGGAGATCTTGCAGGACGCTTTTCTACCGCAAAGGAATAGATCGACATTGGTGAATTCTAGTGATTCGGACGAAAACAACCACAACATGGTTTCACACCCGCTACCTTCACAACATTGATGCTGAAAAGTCGTAAAGTGATAAATAAGCAGTGGTGGAACAATACTAGCATCATTAGCATATGACTTCACCAGATAGTAGTAATATTGCAAGTATTGATAGCGGAAGTGGTCTTGAGGAAATCGTAAATATGTCAGACAAATAAAGAAATGATAGCATTAATACATTTGAAAACGATATCGTTTTGTATAAATGGCATTTGAATAATTGATGATCCAGCGTTTGATAATGGCAGGCACGGTAAATAAAGATGATTATAAAATTAACTATCAGTATTGTGGCCTATCCTGCAAGAGAATAATCAACGGGGGAGAGTTGTACTCAAGTTTCAAGATACAAGTAGATTTTTTTGCAGTATGAAGTCGTTTATTGGTGAAGGACAGATTGTTACATATGTTGCAGCTGATACACAAAATGGGGTAACCCAAATATCGAGTTGGTTTCGTAATAATGGCATTATGGCGCTATTTAACCCCCCCCCCCCCCCAAGTGCAAAGATATATCATTGATGGAAAAGAAATTGAATCAATAGGCTTGATGTTGATATTGACAAAACAATAATAGGACTTGCGAGATATTCTGATGATTATAACAAGGGTCGGCTGGTCTGTCTAATGAGTTGTAAGGTACTTCTGAATCATGTGACCATTATCAATTTATTAATAGTACTAAACTGCGGGCATAAGCAGAAGTGAATCAAAACTCGATTGCTTTCCAGACCGTGAAATTAGACCAGGACAATGAATTCGACATTTTAAAATGGGTATTGATTAATTTCAATCTAGGATTTGCAAAACGAAAAGGTGCATTTTAAAAGGGACAACTCGACGGTTTTCATGTGCAATTCGTTACATCTGATATTCGGATTTGTAGAAATGTCAGAAAAGTCATCTATTGGAGCATAGCATTACTGTAGTGGTAGTGCGAAAAGAAAATGACACTGATGCAATCTGAGGCTAATGGTGTTGAAGATGGTAAATTCATTTTAAATAATTGGTTCTTATGATGCCGTCTCTTGGACACAGCTGTTACATAGGAGTATAATGTGATATCTTAATGGACACAGGTGGATGACAATAAATAACATGTCGACAAAGTGGCTAACAACAACGATGATACGAAGCAGATATGTAAATGGCATATTTCCTGGGCACTTAGCATCAAAACAGGTGTTTTCAGCTCCACGTATATCTTCATAGACGTACAGGATGCATTCTAGTGGTGTTAGTCATTTATATTGTTTATGATATTTGATAAATAGGAGTAAGTGAAGTTTCGTTGAGAATAACGGACAACAAGAGCAGGCAGAGATTGTTTCGCTTAATTATGAAAACAACGACATAGTTAGTGTATTTCATAGATATTGTCGTAATTAGGGGTCGTGATCAAAATGTTGATACTGGTTTGCCACGATCGCAAATTGATTTTGAAAACACTATCGATAGATTTTTTCATTGGAACTCTTGACATGATGAGGGACAATCTGTGTTGATATATACTTCCAAGCGAGGGTACAACGTGGTGCTATAGATGATATAGAGCAGTTGCGGTCCATTCTCGTGATAAATAAATGTTGTGTGAAGGAATGGCGGACGAGAATGAGACTTATTGATGCAACCAGTATTAAAACATGTAGTTGGATTTTCACAATAGAATCAATTAAAAAATGTACAATTACGTTTAGAAATTGAATGACATATAGTTTTGTTAATGTCCAGTGACTGATGGTAAGAGTCAAGAAATTGAAATAAAGTCGGCTAAAGAATGTTGGATGGAACTACAATAACAATGATAAACACACTCAAATTGTCCGGTGGTGCACATAATTTATCATTGAAAAGTTCGTCAAATAAAACATATCATGATTGCGCTACTAAAGAACAAACGGGAGTTCCAAATTGATTTTTCGAAAGCTGCAATTGCCAGTATGTTAAAACTGGTGGTATTTCCAATGTTAGTGCTATTCCAACATTGATTGCATCGGCATGCCCACAGCGGGTGCGATGGCGGCAGCGTTCGGAGCCGTTGGTACTGCTGCAGGCATGGCATGAAAAAGCTATGGGAAAGGCTATAAAAAAGGGCACTGGTATAAGACGTCCAGGAACCCCTTACATTGGGTTACAAGGGCACGGGCCTAAGAATTACCTGGAACGGTTATTAGTGGAAAAATCCCTAGGATTTTTCACCCCAATGTCTACAATTTTGATATAATGATGCGGTAAAAATCATTATCAATAAATAACTTTAGAGGGAGTTTTATGAGAGATCAATTACCGTCGAAAACGAAATGAAAAAAGAAACGGGTATATCATTCTTGATAACAGCAGCGGAATAAGCAGAACTCATTGTGTCGATATGCATTGATCCCCGTGGATTTGTATATTTTGATTCATATGGTTTGCTAAACCAAAAGATTTCATGCGATATGTACCATAATAACAATATCATATCCATTTTTTATTCCGCTACAACACAACGGTAAATGATCCTCCGTTATGCGGTCCGTGAAGTATTAAAGTCCTTGCAGAGGATATCTAGATTTTCTAGGAAACCTCCACAAGTTGTTGTTAATGCATACTTCTAGGCGGCATGGCAAAACGATAGCGTTATGATTTAGAAAAAACGTTACGCGTTTTCCTATAATGATTGATTATTGGGCGACCTTTTCAGACGGAAAAAAAAAACAGAAACACGATAGTATTTACGCTGTCGAATATGTAAAATAAATATCGAGATTGAAATCGCCGAAAAACATTAAATTTGTCAAAGTGTAGTCCTGGGGAAATAGTTTTATTGCAAGATCGACAGGGCAAATTGAATTAGTAATGTTTCATTGGATGATGTCTTAATCGAAGACGGCGAGTCGTTGAAGATACAATAGTGTTATATTCTAATGATGGAAAACTCAAACCAGGTTGTTTGTACATGTTTTACAATCTCAGATTCATGAAAAAAATGAGATGAGAACTTGAATAAAAAAAAAAAAAAAAAAAAATATAACAACGTATACTTCCCTTCGTAGAAATATTATCAATAATATTTTTTGGAACACCAGCGGTAACTCGCATCTCTCGCTGAAAATAAATTCTAATTTGATGAATTAAATCTATATTAAAAATATTATATATGCTTGATTTTAATATTATTAGAGAAACTTTAGTAATCATTTAAAAAATCTATCGAGGATATTACAAAGTTTAAAAGAGACAATTTCGATACTTGGAAAAATAAAGATTCCTCATGAGAGGAATATCATTAATATGGTTACACCAGTTCTCTCTGGATCATTAGATTGGGAACCTAAAAAAGAATACAATAACCCTCACTTTGTCAAACATGGGTATTTACGTTTAACAATGTGTCACGAACAGTTTAATATATCATCATCGACTTCTATGGATACAACAACGTGATTTAAAGAATATTGAGTGGGTGAATACAAACGGTTTACAATAACAAGCACTGATCCTAATTTAAAATAAGACATCATTTAGTATGGACATGGAGTTTGTAGTTTCTAATTATGAATTTTATATCATATTAGATACAACTTGAGATTTTAAATAATATGATTCCGTCATGCAATATCGCTTGTACCGTCAAAGAGTTTTTAAGAAATCAAAAACTCATTGTTGAGTTATGAAATAAAAATTAAAAAGGATGCCGGAGAATATACGCGATTGATATTACAGTAAACTCGTGTATCTGGTATATAGGCGGTGTGGTTTATACTATCTTAAGTAACAATGGTAGCTACGATTGCTGTGCCCAATTGATTTTCCGCGGTGACAATATTTGCTGAAATTGCAAATGCTATTACTAATAATATTCCATCTGTTTCAAGAAACTTAACGACTATATAGCTAAAAACATCAAGCAGTATCTAACTGTTAATCACAAATTTCCTCGTTGATTCTCATCGTTTGATGTTACGATAATTACCGAGACGAATTCTCCGCAGATGATACGTATTTTTGATACTACGTTAAAAACGCTAGCGTTTTTTCATCTATTGCTGAATTAGACAATTGTAAAATAATAAATAATAATGTTCGCAGAGAAGATCAGGTGGCGGCTCTACAGTTTCGTATTTAGATTGGGTTAAAATTTTAAAGAAATAACGTGGTTTCACCGGGTTTCTCACTAGTTATACTGGTTTTTTAAAAGAGACTTTGTATATCTTAGGTGTTGTAAAAGAAACTTTAATTCCTTTATTTTGTTGTATGATAGATGGGTTGTAATATGGGTTAGTGAATAACAGCTGGCCTTAATCAAGATGTGCATCTTTCAAAAAAGTGCTAGCCTTACTTGCTATTTTCATTCTCGAACTTCAGAGGTAAATTGTAAAAAGAGCGATAACTTTTTTTTTTCATTTTAGTATATGGTAATTCAGTCATTGTAACACTTTTGAAGCTGGTATTATCTGTTTGAAAAATTTCATTTTTCAATATTTTAATAGTGCAAGCTAGTGTTACTTTAGAAATTTTTGGTTGATTTTTTGGTGCAAAGGGTGCAGTATTTTTTGTTAGCTGTGTCCTTAGCTCATTTTAAATTTTTTAAAAGTACAATATCAAAGATATTTCATAACATTACATGAAAAGTTGTATATAGGTATGCCAACATTCTCTTGCATGTGCATGTTTTAAATGCAAACAAATTCACATACATACATCATCTATCAAGTACTTAATAACTGGTTGAGCGCACCTCAGCTATTAGCGGATTGCAGAAAATACCACTCGCGTAAAAACATGCATGATATCAATATCGCAACAACCTAAATTCAGTGTGAATTTTTCCTTCCCTGTTTCAGTAAAGGAATCGCGTTGGCAAAATTACGAGTGTATCTTAGTTGGGCCTAATATTAGATCGGTTCTTTTGGTGGTCAGAGATCTAATTATTCATGGTATTTGGCATTATAGAAATAAAAAGTTGACATCCAGATTGGAACGTGGTTTCAATACCAACTGGGTCTATCAATTGAGCAAATTAATAATGAATACAACGTAGAAAAAAATCATAATAGAGGGAAATCAAAATTGCGATAAAGTTCATTGAAACAAATTCATTTATCATCTACTATTGAAATAAGCTCTCCTGGGTATGTTGGAGGGATATTATAACAGTTCAATAGAACAGTATTAGGATGGCCCGCGATCCACTAGATAAATGCTGGTAATTCAATGCACGAGCCTGTAAAATTTGGATACGTCACTGATGAAAATAGGAATGAAATACATCAAAAATTATCAAAATTTAGAGTTGGATTATAAAATTCACAAAAAGTGTCGTTTATTAGGATCAATATGGTGAGGATGCTGGATATTCACCTTTTCTATGATTATATTTATACGAGAGGACGAAATTTGGAAAATGCATGATACAAGTCCAAAATTTGTGATATAAAAATCACCATCCTTCGAAGATTGAATAATGATTTTTTGTTGTTATTACCACGTTAAGAATCTGGACTTCGTACACAAGCTGGTTTAATAGTGTAGTCGCTGCGGTAATAAAAAATCATCGAAAACATGGAAATAATTTAATTCGAGGATACTAATTCTTCATGATGAAAATTCCCAGATTTTCAAGAAAATTGTTTCCGCCCATGATTATAAATAAAATAAAATATGAAAATCCAAAATTAAAACTTCAGGATTTAATATACGCACCTTGAACTAAAAATCAACTCAGAACTGCCATAACGAAGGATTTAATAAATGCATCACATCCATGAAAGATAGCCAGCCAAATCCTATTATCCTCACTCATAATAATTCTCCCGACGGCGACGGTAGACATACCGCACCGAACAATGTGGATATTTCATCGGTGATCGCACTTAATTTAACGTGTGATGTAATCGAAGGAAGTTATCAAATTAATATGGAACAATCAAATCAAGCCCGACAAGGTTACATTCTTTATTCATTTGCACTAACAGCTCCTCCAGGATTTTTAATTGTTGAGAATCCGACTAATCCAATCTATATGCAATGTCAAAATGATTTGCTAACTAGAATTAATTTTACACTCACCGATCAGTCAAATAATTTAATTGATTTACGTGGTGAAGTATTATCGATTAGTCTGTTTGTGAAAAGCTAACAAATAATTTGTATTAATCAGCAGCGGGGGGGGGGGCGAGATGACAACATATTTGCGACGTAGATGGCAGCAATTTTGAGGGTGGTAGTAGTAGGAGAAAGTAAGAATCCTAGCTCAACAACCCCCTCCAGACCTCCAAACAAATACAAAATACCTAGGTAACGTAATAGAAAACCTATTGCAATCAATAATTGCGTTAAGAATCCGAGCTCAACAAATACAAAATACCTAGGTAACGTAATAAAACACCTGTTGCAATCAATAATTGCGCTAAGAATCCGAGCTCAACAACCCCTCTAGACCTCCAAACAAATACAATAGAACACCTGTTGCAAAATACCTAGGTAACAGGTAAAATTTAATTACGTGATCTTCCAGAATAAGCAAAATGATGTGTCAGACTCAATCTTCCAAATCATTACGATTTAGCAGAGCGTGGCGATTGTGGACTAAATTACGCATTAGAATTCCAGTAAGGTAAGTGGTATTATACCTCATTACCAACTGTTAATGTCTCAACTGTAGATATCAAAAATATTTCATTATCATGGTGATAGAGGCTAAACTTTACTTTACCGCTGACATAACGACGGGACTCAAACAAATCTTTTATTTGTGATTTGTTAAGAGGGTATTTTTGTCGATAAAATACACCTTTGACCGATCAAGATCAATTGTAAGTTTGGTGTATTTTTGCTGACTAATCGGACAGTGAAAGTTGTTAAATTCCGCTAGCAACTTTTGATACAATTGTTCGAGATAATTAAAATACTCGCTGTCATCAGATCTGATGAGCGAAGTTTTAACTTGTCACGGGTACCACTAAAGCATATGCCTGATGTTTCATTATTAATTTCAACTGTCAATGGTTTGCCGTCCATCATTAGATATTTGATTTTGCTACTGTAGCTATTTGTCACTGTCAAATTTTCAAACATTATTTTTAAAGTTTAGATAAAATTTTAGTTTGCAAAGATAATGTCAAATATATCTCTATCATCATGACAATACCCAAGTGCAAATGTATCTACCCCATTTTCGCAATAACGTTTATCATCAAAATTGCTCAAACCGCGTTTGATAAGGACATCTGTTTCGAGCTTATGATGATTTGTCCGAATTGACATAGCTCTTATAAAACTAACACCGCCATCAAGCGCATACTTGTAGTCATCAAATTTTATAAACTTTTTAACAAAATCACGAGGCAGACCTTTTGCTTTTTTTGTTATTTTATTATTGTCTAACAATACGGCATACATTTTACTACGTAATCCGATAAAGTATTTGATAGCGCTCGAGTTCATTTCATCTTTGAACTTACCAATAACCTTTTTATTTGTGTCGTCATGAAATTTACTGTCACGTGGGTAATCAGAAAGATCAAACAGATATCTATTATCATGCATGTCCTGATAGATGTCCTCACATTCGATTTCATATACGAGCGAATCAGTATCAGTAAATAATAATCTACTAGCCGGCCATTGATTTTTAACAAAATTATAATGAAAATCGTACATCAGCCACTTTGATAAATCTAACACTGAAGCTCCAACGTAGATCGGCTTGTTTAGTTTTAGATTTGTTTTTCTTCTTTGTATCGCAACAAGATTCTCATTAAATATTTTCATGCTCACAAAATCATCGTCTGACATAAGTTTGTTTCTGCGATTGACATCATTGACTAGTTCGATATTTACGCGTTTCCTAATATTCTCCATCGTCTTGCCAAAAACAGAATTGTTCATCAGTTTGAAAAAGTTTTTCTCAAAATCAGTTTTTGCAGCAGCTCTTCTTGTAGTGTTTGAGTTAATATAACCTCTCATCCACGGCGACTGATTAAATTTTAGTACGCGATGAACTTTTCTCAACACGAGACCAGCATCGACTGCTTGTTTTAAAGCTTTGTAATGCAAAACATAATTACGTTTATGAAGCAAATTTGGTACTAGTTTCTTTACCATAGAATGTTGTCTTGGTAATGCTAACGCTTGTTGTTCTTCTGATAACAAACTATAATCTATAACCATCGATTCCGCACAGAAAGGGTAATCGTTATGTAGTTTGTGTAGTGAAATAGGATAATCGAGATCAACTTCAACGAAATACGAAACATCGTCGGGTATCTTTTTTTCTGTCTCTGATAGAAATTGATCAGCCGTGATCCAATGAAAGCCACCAAGAGGCATTGGTTCTGCCATCGAATACCCGTACAAGTTATTGCAATCTAGATAAACTATATACTTCGAAGGAAGGTCAGGATTATACTCTTTCAAATATTTGTTGTTTGCTTCAGCGTACTTCTTCGTTATCACGCTAATACCGCCTCGGATACCTTTTTCAATAAAATTGAACATATCAACGTCAGTCAGTAATTCCAACCTTACCTTACTAAACTTTAACAGAGCATCCCATGACAGTCCGGGGGCAGAATAATACCAGCAAGGATCTAGTCCATAATTATTATAACTCACTTCTCGAAAACTTTCAAAAACATCTGCTAGTAATAACACGTCAGTTTTCAAATACAAATCGTGATAATCACCAAAAGTCTCACAATCAAACTCTTTCCAAATATCTTGTGCATACTTGTACTCGTCATCAGTTATATTTTCTTTTTTAAGTTGCGAGTAAAATTTGTCTTTGCTAGGTAAAGATATTTCATCAAATTTACTCCCATCGTTGAGATATTCGTATGGAAAAACTCCTTTTTTAGCTAATAGATTAAATTTATCTCCAAAACAGTCTCTTAGGTTATCAAATTTACTACAACCTTTCACTAACTCATCTAACGAGGCTGCCATAAACTGCAGGCTGTCAATAAAACGCAATTTACCTAGCGTAACTGACATGTACTTTTCAAAATTATTCGGGATGCATTTGATGATGTTATCGAGTTTTAGACGAGATTTTATATTAGGATCACCAAAAGCTTCTACGATGATGTGACTATCATATCCTCGAAAATTGTGAAGAATAACTGGAATAAAATCTGGAGCGTGAAATTTTAAATTACACTGGTCATGAGCCGCTCCACGATACTGTCCGGTCAAATGGCAATGGTCACGTACTTTTTTGTTGTCAGTATCAAAAGCTTTTTCACAAATATAACAAATTTTCGCTTGCTCGTGATTAGATTCTTGTTGAGGTGTTAATTTTAAAATTGGAGTTACTTTTTTCAAACGATAAGTAATATTATCAACTTCATTAATCAACTGCTTGAGAAGCCAAACAGCTGGATTTTTACCACGATAGAGTTGGATTGGTTTAGATAATCTCGAATCAGCGCAACAAACTACCTTGTACGCTACTCCGCACGGAACATGATTTTGAATTTTTCTTGTACTCGATTGGTTAGGATCATTTTCTACGCCAAGTACAGGTTGAAGTAAGCATTCGAAATCGACGTATATGACGAAAGGAATTTTTAGTTTATGATTATGATGGACAAACTGTAACACGCTATCTTTTTTAGATGGCATTGTTATTCTTTGTACGTCACTACAGTACTGCAAATGCTTTTGTAATGTTTCATTGTCTCTACAACCGTGCAAGCAGCGATAACAAAAGAACTTTTTGTTGTTATTTTTATTATACTGTCTTCCAACTAGTCTGTTAAAGTTTTTGATCCAAACGTAATGATTTTTATAAAACAGTAAATTGATAGTCGATTGTGAAGCTTTTTCTGAAATATACCTCGGATAGACATTTTCTTTTTCATCTAATCCGAAAACGTTAATCGAAATATTATTTTGCTTTTCAAACTTTGGTATTTGATTTCTGCCACTGGAAAGTCAATACCAGCACAATTTAATCTTGACACGTGACTGATATACTTCTCAACACGATCAGCATTTTTTTCTGCTGGAAATAGCGCGGAAAGAACAGCCCATTGGAAACATTTGCTATCGACGTTTTTTATGTTTATACAGCACTGTTTATTTTTTATTTTTGGTGGCAGGTCGATATACGAACTACCGCGTAATGCGTCATATTTCATCGTGTGAAACAAAATTTCCTTGATCATTTCAAACTTCCAACCCGAACCTAATTCTGTAAATTCTTCTATTTTTTTCCAAATTTCTTGGTGTATTTCATTAGATAGTGACAAAAGATCACTACCAAGTAAAACACGTCTAGATTTTGCGTTGATGTAAGGGTCTGCAATTTCCTTGTTAGTAGATTCTTCCGTCACAAGTAGTTTTGAAAATATAACGTGATATTGCACTAACAATCTTAGACCCTTATGTTTTTCAAGCTCACGTTTTACAGTCGTCTGTAGCAGATGAAAGAGATTTATTGTAGTAAAATTTACTAAAACAATTTGATTATCAAACTGATAACTATTATCAAACCTGCAAAAGCAGTCGCTATTTTAACAGGTTCTCCAATAAGACTTCTCTTGGCTATATCACGCAATTTCAACATTATTATACTATAGTCTAATATCTAATTGATAATTTACTCCGCTAAACAACAATTAGAGATAAAAATATCACCTATAATATAATGACAGTAAATCTGACAAGCGCACGTGAGCAAGAGGAATATTACGTTTACCAAAAGTACAACCTGTACGCTGGAAATGCACTTGGTTCGGTTATTAATATCATTACTGGAATATCTGTTGGTAAAGCAACGCCAGCGGGTTATACGATTAGTGTAAAGGGAGATAATACTGAAAGAATTACGATGTTTAGAAAAGATTTTATTTACACGTTATTTTGCGATGACATTCCAGAGGGGAAACGAGTATATCATTATAACGGTAAAGTCACTGATGATAATATTGAAAATTTATCCTTACAAGACGAGTTTCAGCCGCATCCGGTCTTTGATTTATACGAGGCTAACGATCGTGGTATTATAAGAAACAGAAAAACGAAAAAAGTTCTTAATAATATGAGCAATATGGGATATATCAGTGTGACTGTTAGAGGAACATCGACAGATCGAGTTTGTTATACTGGTCATAGGTTTGTTTACGAGGTGTTCAACGGATCTATACCCAATGGTCTGGTTATTAATCATATCAATAATGTAAAAACAGACAATCGATTGGAAAATCTGGAGCTAGTGACCCAACAGGAAAATGTGAGAAAAGGACGAGGTGGTGGTATTAATTTTAGATGCCCAATAAAACCTGTTATTTCGTTAAACCTTGAAACGGATGAGGAGATCAAATTCAAATCAATTACAGCTGCGGCGAAATATTATAATATAAATCCCAGAGCAGTAAAATTTGTAGCTGATGGAGCAACAAAATCAGCTTTTTCAAACAAATATGATGCTAGTATTATTTTTAGATATGATGATTAATAATATTTTGTAATTCGGTTTTAGTCAAACAATGATGAGCAAATGCTATAATATCATCGCAATCAAATTTTAGCGTCGTTACTGCACTTTCATTAATTTTATTTTTTTCTGCTTCTGTTAGTAATATTTTATGAGAATCACCTTGCATTACAATAACGTCAACGGAATATGAACTATAACCTGACAAGCATTTTCTTACCGCTTCAGTCAGTTCGTGGTAGTTTATTATATTAACTTTTTGGTGATATTTGACCTTGTCAGTCATCTTATAACAACAAATTAGATAAAAAGTATATTATAATATGGATATGATGAAACGACTCGTTCAACTCTACAAACAAGATTCTAGCGACAAAGTCGCCAGCGATAAGGTCGTCAGTGATGAGGTCACATTTTCCAAAGATTTCATAGACAAATCCATTGGTTATAACGAAGATGATATTTTATATAACAACGAGTCTGATGATGATGAAATAGTCACCGTCGTTAACAGATATAATTATAGCAGACCAACCACTGGAAAATATAATGTCAAGTATCACATTGCTAAAAAAATTATAAAATTTAATTTTACCGTTGCCGAACAGCAGGTATTTTTGCAGTTAATCAGACCTTTTTTAAACATTAAAATTCCATACCGACAGAAAAATATAAAATTTGATTTCATCTTTGTCAAGATTTTTAATCTTATGACGATCTCTGACGATCGCAGACAATATCTAATATCATTATGTAAACCAGTAAAATGCAAATCTATCAACGAAAGTATGAGGAAATTTATAATAGCATTATTTCACAGTCGATAAAATCGACCGGGTTGGAATCCAGCTGTTAAATTTATCACTATACCCACGCCATTTGACTAAACTTTTATCTCCTTTTTTCCTAATCACTTTTTCGATAACGAAAACATCTTGTTCAGTTTTTTGTAGTTCTTGTTCGTAAAAACTACCTACTATAGGCTCACCTGCCAGATCTTTTAACGCGTACGTTACAGGTATTGTTAAGAGTACTTTATCAACAACAAATACTTCTTCGCTCCAGTTTGGAGTAAATCCTTTTTCAAATATCTTTTTAGTCAAAGAGATTCTAACTTTATCACCGACCTTAAATTTATGTCTGCGGTACATGTTTTCGTTTGCTAATATGGATTTTTGATAGCGTCATTAGGTGACATTTTGATGGTTCGATGTTTCGTGTTATTATATTCGCCTACGATTTGAGAAAGGTCATCGATGTACCTGTTGGTGTTTTTAGCTGTCATATGTTTATGTAATTTTTCGTTTAGCGTGCGATTAAATCTCTCGACAACAACGCTTTTGCCTTCGTTTCCTGTAACGTATTTTTTAATATTATTTTGTTCTAGAAACTGCTCAAACTTTTTGTTAAAAAACTCGGCTCCATGATCAGTCCAGATTTTGTTTGGCTTTCTTTCTGTACTCGTTATTATCTGTTTTAACGCATCAGTGATTGACGTTCCTGTTTTATCTGAAACTGGCACACTAAAAGCGTATTTGCTAAAAACATCTATAACGTTAAACAAATACTTCTTTGGAGCGCCATCAGCGCCAACGTTAAACTGAGCCAGATTGGATACATCTACCAAATCTATTGCCCAGATATCATCTACAGCGTTTGCAACAACTTTACGTCTCGGAAACTTTTTTTTTTAGGTCTGTGTAGTTCGACTGCAAGATCATCGTATAATTCTTTTCCGAGTCGAGACTCTCCGAGTCCAAGTTTATATTTTGCTCCTATCATTCCCTGAACAAATCTTCTATCAAAACGTTCTCGTAGATTTGTTGGCTCCATATCATGTAATTCGTCTAACATTACTTTATCACAATCTGCTTTCGAGTTTTCATGATCACGATAACAGATATCATGACGCATTGCTATTGCATCCACTTGATTATAAGGCTCTTGTCCTGGCAATGGATTGTCGTTTTCATCTAGTTGTTGGTCTAGCGGATTGTAAGGACCAGTATACCGATGACCTGGCAAAGTCCAACCGCCTTTTGGTTTTGGTAATTTACCAATTAGTTTATGTATATCTATACCTAACCCTATTATTTCTCTGTTGTTACAACGTTGACAGTACGTAATGATTTTATCTTGTTCTATGCAAAGATCTTTGTCACAATCACAATTGCATTTCATTTTATTTTATTTTGTTTCATAAGATTAATCGTCGATCAAGATAACTCTATCAACGCTAGATCCTACTTGTTTTTTCAAAAACATACTTTTCTTTCTACCACAGATTGCACAAATACTTTTTAACATCGTTCTATTATTTTTCGTTTTTTCCGTCATCTCATCCTTGTTCTCTGTTTTAGTTTTGCATTTGAGACAGTATGTTGACATTATTATATCAAGGAGTTTAGATAAAATTGATTGCAATATTATCATTCGCATGAGAAGGAAGCTCATCAAATTGTAAAATAAACTTTAAAAAGTTTTTACTCCCAGAGTTTTTACTCCCAGAGTTTTTACTCTGGTGCATTTGTCTGACAAACAAGATACAATAATAACCACAAGCTGATGTTCCAATCGGCTGTAGTTGATTAGACGAATAATTTATTTTATCAAATTTTTTAAAAATATATTTTTTTATGAGATCGCTTGGAGGAAGTCCGAACGAATCAAAATAATTGTTATCGTGGACAGCAACCCAGTGGGTGCCAGAGCCATCATTGAAGTTTTCAATATTTACAACACAAGAACCGCCTGTTGGTACGTCATCGAGTTCATCCTTGGAAAATACTCCTCGAAATCCAACAACGTCCTTCAATTTTTCAATGATGTCAAAATTGCTCAATAACGTCTGGTCCCTGGTAGAGTTAATCCGCGTCCGATTCCTAGTAAGTTTGGCAGCAGACTTCCCGCTAGTCCCGCTAGAAGTGGAGCGAAAGGAATAATTCCTCCTTGTTTTGTTTGTTTGCGTTTTGTTGTTTTCTTTTTTTTCGATGATTTTGTTTTTTTCGGCGACTTTTTCGTTGGCATTTTATTTTATACTGTTACATAAAATTAACGATAGATTTGTTTGATACCACGACCTTCGACTGCTTTCTTTGTTGCGCCAGAGACTGCTCCTGACGCAGCCGCAAGTCCAAGTGTACCAAGTACTGGTAAAACTTTGCTAGCTATTATTGATAACGCTGGTCCAAAAAATCCACCTTCTTTTGACATTGCAGTTACCTGAGAAACAGATAATTTCAGCACAAAAGGTTTGTTGCGATCGAGTTTATTGATTTGTTGTTGCGTTAGCATGACTTTTACTGCAATTTTATTTGAAGTTTCCGGAGAGATCATCAAAGAAACAGAGCTGCGTTTAGCAACAGCTGCTGATAATTTTTCAACTTGACCAGATGTTAGGTATATTTCTCGAGTTGTGTATTTGGTTTTCATAATGTTATATCCAAGTTGTTAGATTAAACTTGTACTGTCATTCTTCCTTTGATTGAATCGATGGTCAGAAATCGATCACTAACCAATAGCGCGTATACGTTATACTGTTCACCTGGCACATCGCCCAGTGTCCACGTGACCTCAATATCTGCAGTCGATCCCACAACACGCTCCAAATGTTTTGATACGTCAAAATAAAAGATGGGATAGAGCGTTCGAAACTCTTCTATTGATGTTTGAGATCCACTGTCCGCGTTCTGATATTTTTGCATTGCTTCCATAAGATACATGTACGGCCGAGAGATGTTTCTGGTGGCGTCTTCGGCAAAGTTACATTCGATTGCACGTTCGGGATACTGTTTGGAATTTACTCTCACAAATATTCGTCTAACGTCTGGGTTATCGAATATGGAGTTGTTTATTTCCTGATTGTTACGACGTGCTTGTCGTTGAAATACGACGAACAAGTGTCGCGGTAGTTGTTCGCTGGGCGTGGTCGTTACACGCCATGTGTAATCAGTCGCGTTGGGAATGGCTGTTTGATAAATCCTGTTCTGTTGGAAGTGTATCTTTTTTGTAAAGGTGGCTAGTAAAGATTCGAGCTCCATCATTTTAGCTAATGAAGGGACAACCCGAGGCATCCACAGTGCTAATCTTGTAATAGAAAATTGTCCCTCAGCCACTCCACCGGCGTGTATTATACAATCGTTTTGATCAGCTCGATCTAATATAAGCGTATGTTTTATTCCTCGAAACACTTTGTTATAATCACGGCAAAATCCAAAGATTGTACTTAACGGAAGCATCATCGTTATTTGGCAAGATTCTGCGGCAAATGCTTTTCGTTTGGTAAATCCCTCGTTATATCTTATGTTACGTGCACTAATAACACCGTTTATAAAATTTAACATCGCAACACCATCTGCGGCTGCAGCTGGTGGAGTTATACCAAGATTACGACAAGCGGCAATAAGTGAAGCTCTTGTGGCGTTTGCATCAGCAGCTGCACCTGGTGCGGCTATACCAAATTTGTTAGCATTAGCAATAAGAAAATTTCTTACAATTATAACATCTGCAGCGGCATCAGCTCCATGTATAATAACACCTCTTGAAATATTCTCGCTCGACACAGTTGTCCCTAGTCCAGTATCTTTGAACCACATCATATTTGTGGCTATTGATCTGGAATAGTCATCGCTAAACGAAACGATGTTTAGTATTGTACTCGCTATGGGTAAGTGCATCGAAATATCTTCTACGGTTTGATTGGCCAGTTGGTATCGTGCACTCTTAAACAAGCTCCAACCATTATTGACGAGAGCGATTTCTGCATCAGCTGCAATATCACCACCTATCACAGTTAATATTTGACCACGCACTTCTAACATTGCCTTATGGGGTAGTAGAAACACGTCCTCGTCTCTTGTGTTAAAAGTTCTAACCCCAGTTTTATTCGGTTCGTTCGAGTTCTCATCGAGATACTCGACATACTCTAATTCTGTTACAGCATCGTCAGTATCAATTTCTTCTGCAAAGTCGAGATAGTTTTTAGCGGACATTTTATTTTATAATCGTTACACAAAATTAAAAGGCAGCAGGGGTCATCGGCGCTGTTTTCTTTACAAGTTTACGTACTATTTCTTCACCACTCGGCGACAATAATTTTTTTGTTGTAGCTATCATAGCTCGTTTTGTTTCTTCTGTTGGCGCAATATCTGATATTACTCGTTTTATTTCAGACACCGTAGGTGTTGTTGAAGGTCCTTTAATCTTATCAGCAATCTTTTGCCCTACTGCAGTGCCTGCTGAAGATGCCGCCCCTGTAGCGAAAGCTTTACCGGCGTCAAGTGCAATGGGCGCTACTTTACGCGCGATTCCTGGAATATTCTCTGCAATTGTTGTAAATATATTTCCAAAAAATCCACCTACGATTTTTCTTCGATAAACTTTTCTTCGTCTCATTTTATAAAATTATGTACACAAAATCACATGCCTAGGCAGTGCGTAGGTGTAAGTAATACGTGACTATCTCATTGTTCACGTCTATTTGTCGTCCAGATTGGTCTGTGAGTTGCATTGTAATGCTTGTAATTTGATTCTCAGGTGTTATTGGATAGTAGATAATCTGTCGCGGATTGATTTGCATGAGAGAACCTGGTGGGACTTCTGGTGAGAAACTGTAGATCGTTTGCCCGCGGTTGCCTTTTGACGTATAAGATCCAGATGCGATAGAGCAATTGATGAGTATTGTATTTACTTCTGTAATATCTACTGGTAGTTCTCCATCAAATGTCAAAGATTTATCTTCACCGGTGGTATAGTATAAAACTCTAGTAAAACCTAACATCTTTCCAAAACTTCTTTCTTCAAAGATGACTTTCATATTTCTTTTCACTGTTATCCTAGCTCGTAAGGTGTTATAATTCGCCGCTAATTCGAAATTATCAGCATTCCCACCAGCTTTTGTTAGAAGCTCTTTTATTGTTCTGTTTAGATCAGTAATGTTATAAGCTCCTTGTGGAATCTGTAGTTTGTATTGTATATCAATAAACTCTTTTTGTGATGTTGGAGATTGTTTAACATTAACGATTAAAATTTCATCATTAATCCCAGTTTTAATATTCGGCATGGCGTTCCAACAAGTACAAGAAATTAATCCAATCTCATACTGTTTTGCAGGATCTAGTTCTATTGGTGGGTTGTAATTTACTGTAAAATTCGCGCTGTTTCCTGTTATTTGTGATGAATCAAGCAATAATGTTATTTGCATTATACTAATATTTTAGATAAGATCGCGGTGTAAAATTTCGTACTCGGATGATGTTAGTAATCCACTCGATCTTAGATGATCAAGTATATCAATAATTTCGTTATCAATCTCTACACTTTCATTACCAGCTTCTTTAGAGGATATCAACAGCATTAGCCGATCGACTATGTCTGCGTTTGATGTAAAAACTTTAACTCCAGATCCATTCTTTTCCTCTGGTAATTTTTTATCTCGCATGTTTTCATATTGTTTGAGTAGTCTTTTAAAATCCCAACCTTTACTATAACCTCCTGGTTTATTTCGATATTGTTTTGATGTTTTAAGAAAAACCTCAGCAATAATTCCTTCTCTAATATAATTGAGTAATGTTGGAATATTTCTTTCATCTTTTTCATCTTTAATTTCATCATCAGCATTTTCACCAACTTTTTTAATTCTTTCTAATTTTTCTATCAAATCGTTATAGTTTTCGTCTGACCAAGTTCGAATTTTGTCAATATCAATGATATTATTATTTTCAATAAACTTTTCATACTCATCATCTTCTATTTTAAACCTAGCTTGTCTTCTGTAAATTTTTATAGATTCTTTAAAAGGTACCATTTTTATCACACTTTCTTGTAATATTTTTTGTTTCTCAGTTAATTCTTCAGTTTGTTCTGATAATTTTTCCATCATACTTCTTATCTCATCTGGATTAACCGTCAATCTTGTTATTGCGTGTTGAAGTTCAAGAGGATTGTTCATTAGCCTGTCAAACTCAGCTTGTCGTGCAGCAGGATCAGCAATGTTTCTTACAAGTTCGTTTACAATTTTTACAGTTTCTGCTTTTGATCTTTCTCCAAGTAAACCAAACAAACCCTTTTCTTTCATTTTTGCTAGTTCTTCTGGAGATGATGTTTGTATTTCTGGCTGCTTGCCAAGCATTGCCTCAGTAACAGGTTTGAAAAATTTGGTTCTTTCTTCTTCTGCTTGAACTTGTCCACGTCGAGCTTCTTCCACCTTTTTCTTAAAAGCCGCTCGAGTTTCGAGAAACTTTTTTAGTAATTCAATTTTCTGTTGATGTTTGTCCATTATTTTTATACGCTTTACAAAATTATATCATAGAAACGTCTCAAGGCAACAACGAAACATCTTGGTTGGATCACGCGCTAGCTTGTCAAATAAAAAGAAACTATATCGATCTTTAGTTGCTCGATGATATAATTCGATAAATTTATCTTTTGTAACATCACCACATTGTTCGTTTGCAATATTTCTCACATCCACATTATCTAGACCGGGAAATAATATGAAACAACCCGTATTTCGCCTAATAAACCTATCAACATTATAAAAACCTTGGGCAAGATAAACAGAATTACATCTTTTATTACGTGATAGTGAAAAATATGATCTAATCTTGTTCATTTCCTCATTGTTTAGCGGAATATCATCAAAGACGATTATCTTCTGCTCTGACGAATCGAGTTCATTCACTGGAACGAGTTCTTCTGGTTGTTTTATCAAAAATATATCATCACCAATGCCAAGTTCATCACGAAGTTTATCATTATACTCGTTTAATAATTTGTATTTGTCTTGTTGGGGGTTGATGGTGTAAATATACACCTTATCATAGTTAAAGTTATTATTGAGTAAAAGATTTAATAACAAATTTGTTTTACCAGATCCAGTTCGCCCAACAATAAGATAATGACAGTCTGGAAGTTCATTGTTATGTTTATGCTTCACCAATCGCTCGGTGTCAAAGTTTATTATCTTCGCCATCGTATAATTTTATGTTATATTAAACCAACAATTTTGTATAGAACGGTATGTATAATGAGCTACTATACAAAATTTGGAACATTAGCAGTAGATTTATTAACAGAAGGTTACCAGGGTGACTTATCCAAGTATGCGACTCTTGATAAGCTCAAAAATGAAATCAACAATTTGTTAAACGTTGCAAGTGTAGATCCAAATGAAGTTGTAGTTTTCCAGGACAAACAAGGACGATTAAAGACGAGTAATGTACAACTATCAGATGTACTAGTACGAAATCCTACTGCAGTTGCTAATAATATTGTTACTTTTAACAATCAAGGTAAGATAGAAGATTCGGGTAGGTCAGTTAACGATTATGTTAGAAAAGCAGGTGATTTATTTACGGGAAACATTGCTATGAACCAGAATAAGATCACATACCTTGGAAACCCAACTGAGGATAATGACGCTGCTACTAAGAAATATGTTGATGATCAGGAATCAAAGTACGTGTCGGCGCATGGCGGTATAATGCGTGCATTTCTCAACATGAACAATAATGGCATCAATAATCTTAGAACACCAGAATCTGATTTTGATGCTGTAACAAAGAAATATGTTGATGATATCAACAATGAAATCACCAAGTTCAAAACTGATTTTACTAATCACATCACCACGTTTTTAAATTTTCGCAGAAACATAAACAAAACCAATAACGAATTTTTTGGAAGTCCGCCATCTGTTGATATTACACTCGATAATATTAACACAAAACTCAACGATATTATTAGTGGAATTCCTGGTATTGTTGAGAAAACAAGTATGATTAAAATTCCTCACAAGCAGATTAAAAATATTGTCTATACTGTTGCTTCTGGAATGTCTACTTGGTCGCCGCAAAATAACACTCTCAAACATACTGCAGAGGTCACTGGTGTGTATAGATTGTCCGTGTTGAGCAGTGCAAAGTTTAATATATTTACATTATTTCCATGGCGTCACTCGACTGATAATTTCTCTGGAACTGTGTCTATTGTGTTAAACAAAGATGTTGAAGAAACTTTTATGCTAATAGCTGATGACAAAAAATTAACTGCTGCGTCATATTGGTATTGTCTGGAATTTGTGGCTGAAACACCTCAACTAGTTACTTGATCAAGCCTGAGATTATGTGAACAAATATTATAATGAGAAAAAGTATAGTTGATTTCAATCATATTTCAAAAGATATTCCAGGACAGGATGTTGACGCACTAATACAATACTACAAATATTATCATAAAAAACTTTGGTGCGTTAAAAAATGCTACAAATATTATAACAAAATACTTCGAGTAATATCATATCTACCCTTGTTAATGACTAGTTCTGGCATAATTTCAAGTGGTATATCATTAAACCCGTTTTTGTTAATCATATCCGGTGTTGGTGTTTCTCTTACAGCAGCTTGTAAAAAAGTTGAACCTAAAATTTCGATAAAAAAGCACGGCTGCTTAACATCAATTATAACTTACAAAAAACTACTTGATCAAATAAGATCTTACCTACGAGGAGTAAAATATAGTATGGACGATTTAATACGTGAATTTCGTATTATTGACAACATGTTAACAGATATTCTTCCCATGAGGATCAGCAAATATGAGAAAGATTATCAAAAGAAGTATGATATAACATAAAATTTTATATAATACCACTTACCTTACTGGAATTCTAATGCGTAATTTAGTCCACAATCGCCACGCTCTGCTAAATCATAATGATTTGGAAAATTGAGTCTGACATATCATTTTGCTTATTCTGGAAGATCACGTAATTAAATTTTACCTGTTACCTAGGTATTTTGCAACAGGTGTTCTATTGTATTTGTTTGGAGGTCTAGAGGGGTTGTTGAGCTCGGATTCTTAGCGCAATTATTGATTGCAACAGGTGTTTTATTACGTTACCTAGGTATTTTGTATTTGTTGAGCTCGGATTCTTAACGCAATTATTGATTGCAATAGGTTTTCTATTACGTTACCTAGGTATTTTGTATTTGTTTGGAGGTCTGGAGGGGGTTGTTGAGCTCGGATTCTTACTTTCTCCTACTACTGTGGTTATGACAATGTATTTACGACAAAATCGCTAAGGCTCCATTTGTAAAATGGAGTCTTTATTTTTTTTTTTTTGGTTAAAATATGAGATTTCGTAGGAAGGCTCCATTTGGCATTCTGAGGCTTTAATCGATTTTGTCGCAAAATTTTGTAGGGTTCGCCCTCCCTGCTGCTTTTTGCGTCATTATTTAGGGCCTGATCAACTCCATAGTGTATGCGACATTATTTAGGTCCTGATCAACTCTATAGTTTATGCGACATCATTCATGGCCTGATCAACTCCATAGTGCATGCGACATTATTTAGGGCTTGATCAACTCCATGGTGTATGCGACATTATTTAGGGCCTGATGAACTCCATAGTGTACGCGACATTATTCAGGGCCTGATCAACTCCATATGTTTATGCGTCATTATGCATGGCCTGATCAACTCCATAGTGTATGCGTCATTATTCAGGGCCTGATCAACTCCATAATGTATGCGTCATTATTCAGGGCTTGATCAACTCCATAGTGTATGCAACATTATTCATGGCCTGATCAACTTCATAGTGTATGCGTCATTATTTAGGGCCTGATGAACTTCATAGTGTATACGACGTTACTCAGGGCCTGATCAATTCCATAGTGTATGCGTCATTATTCAGGGCTTGATCAACTCCATAGTGTATACGACATTATTCAGGGCCTGATCAACTCCATAGTGTATGCGTCATTATTTAGAGCCTGATCAACTCCAAAGTGTATGCGTCATTATTCATGGCCTATTCAACTCTATAGTGTATGCGTCATTATTTAGGGCCTGATGAACTCCATAGTGTATGCAACATTATTTAGGGCCTGATCAACTCCATAGTGTATACGTCATTATTCATGGCCTATTCAACTCCATAGTGTATGCGTCATTATTTAGGGCCTAATGTACTCCATAGTGTACGCGAAATATCCATTTGTACCAGTTTTTACGATTTACAGCATGATCAGCGCATCCGGGTTTCAAAACTTAACTTTTTCTCTATTATCAAAGGTATGTGTTGCAAACGTAGATAATATTTTTTTCACGCCTTCAACTTTTTTTAAATGAAGACAATATTCTTTATCATTCACTTCAGTTTAACTCTTGCTTGTTCTGGTTCTGGTACATGTATAAGATCGTTTATATCGTCTTTTTCAGCGCGAGCTTGGTCAATGCGTTCAAGTATTTCTTTCATTGGTAGTTGATAAGTAGCAGCAATTTCATCTGGAAGTTCTTTTAAAATCTTGTTTCTTTGTTTAGTACTTTGTGCTATTTCCCCAGTTGTTTTAGCGGCTTGTTTTAACGTGGGAAGAAGACATTCGGTAACCTTTGTAACTGATTTAAATAACTGTTTTGCACCTTCAGTAAATACTACATGAGGCTCCTGACGCTCTTGGAGTTTTTGCTTGACAGAATCACGGACTGGAAGATATTTTTTAATTGCCTCTAGTCGTTATCGAGGTAATTTAGTTGTGTAGATTCCATGGTTAGAGTAGGATATACTTATAATTTTTTTGATATTATAACGATTTAATTACTCACCTCATATCTACAGCATCAGGAAGGTGGTGACCAACAGTGAATGTTCTGGGTCGGTAAATAACCATGTAGAGGTCTCGGTTTTGTGCAACCTGGTTAGAGGTCTCTGTTTATCGTTATTAATGCTTGAGTATTATTTTCGTAGGAAGTTTTTATTTTTTGTATTAAATGGTATGTTAAACCTTTATGTTTGTTATGGTTACTGAAGCTTGTACTTTCATATTTGTAGGAAGCTTTATTTTTAAAAATTGACTGCTCTAAAAAAAAAAAAAAGTGGACTGCATATTCAGTTCCCCCGCTACTGCCTACATGACCCATGTGACTCGTACAATAACTTATATCCGACAAGCGAATTTTCATCCAGCATTGTATTGAACTACATCATTCACTTACTCTTCCGTTGGTTTTTATCCGCGTCCACCGATTTTTAAACGAAAATCATCGCGAATATGAAAAAATGCAAAAATCATAGTCCATTAATTATCAAGTTATTGTTTCTAACACGACTGTTGCCATGTGTCCCTTAACACCAATGAATGAAATGAGTAGTTTTTCTTGCAATTTTATATTCATGATACTTTTCATATTCATTATGTCTTTCGTTTTATTTTAATTATTATTTTTAAATCAGATGGGTACAAAATAACGTGAGAAAATACTAAATAATATAATTTTCAAAATGCGCACGATGTCTGCAGCTTTAAGCGGTTTTAGAGTTCTTAAGCTGGTTCACTATTGGTATTTTTAAAAGAAGAGTTTGAAGAACAGTTTTTGCAAGCGAAGACTTATTTCAAGACTATAAGTTCTATAGTGAGCTAGTAAACAAGCACAATTTTGACACAATACCATTCATGCAGGTTGAATATAAATATATTTTATATGTTTGTTAGTCTGATAGTTTTGTTATAATTGACAGAAACCATTCAGTTACAAAGCATACTATAGCAGTACTGCATTTACAACTTAACCCGAATTCTTCATTAACTTCAAGGGCATTTGCAAAGACGCAAAATCATTGTCGTTACGGTTTTGATACGGGCACTTAATTCCGTGGTAAATTAGTGTGTACACTCAGTATGAGTTAATAATTGAGAGTACATATTAGTTTACCCGGGGATCAAGTGTTTGTGGTGTGTTTCAAAACGTGTGTGTGTGTGTGTGTGTGTGTGTCTTTATATTATATTATATTATATTATATTATATATATATATATATATATATATATATATATATATATATATATATTTCTGATAGTAAAATTTCGTTTGAAAAACAATTTTTAAAAATCTAATTATATATGCACTTTAATTGACAAGGCTATTATTTCCTTATACTGCTTTTGTCATGCTTTTAGCTATACTGGTTATAGACCAATTTACGCCGTGTACCAATTGTCCCCATATTAATAATAAATCGCGACCGCAGGCAAAGTTTTGGTTCCTGTTAAAAAATAAATGAAAAGAGTGATTATAGCTGAAATGCACGATTGAAAATAAGCATCAGAATAATATTATTAACAGAGTTATTACTATTATGGAGATAATTGGTACACAGCGAGAATTGGTCTATAACCATTAGAGAATGTCATTGATATTATACATTAATTTCCACCTATTTCAGTAACTGTAGATTTTTAAACTTTGATTATTCATACCTTTAAGTACTGAATATTTCCATTATTTGGATCTTCATATATCCATTTTCCTTTATTTCCTTGCCTCCAATATGCACACAGCAAAACTTAAAAAGTATGTTACAATTTTGGGTGAGGTCATTCTAAACATGTGATTCAGTATAAACCAAATTGAATTTTGTGTGCTGTAATGTCACAAGGTATGAATGTTATAGAAAAAAATTCATTCTTCCCTATAATGTGCTGCTTAAATCCAGCATGCTTTTTTCTTCATTCTGTTTAGTACCTGGACACCATTGTCTATTATCCACTATGATAAGATATTTTTGTCAGAAAGTTTATTGGCTGCAGTTAATGTGCATATAATTTCCAGCTGTTTCAGTAAAGAGTAGAATTTCAAACTTTGACATACCTATAGGTAACTTGAATCATGGTTGGGTGGGGTCATGAAATAAAGGACAATGGGGATTTTCCATTGGGAGTCATGGAAGCTACTCTGGTTTTTAAAGAGTCAAGACATAGGCTGCAGTTGGTCTAAAGCCCCTGCCATTCCTCATCACTTCTATCTTCCAGTCTTGAGATTGTCCGGTGCATGAGAATCTTTCCAGTAGCTTCCTGTAGGTTGGTGGTTCTTACCTGGATTATCCCAAGTGTTTTACCTTCACCAACAATAATGGCTAATTTGTATAGGCAGCCTCTTATTCTGAAAATGGCATTAAACCTAGAATAACAACAGCAAAATGTCAGAGCAGATTATTTATGTGTAAATATGCAAGGGTGAAAAGTACATTATATTTTCTGCACTTTCAGAGAGCAATGCATTTTAACAAGAGTAAGGGTACCCCTGGTGGGAACATGATCCAGAGCTACATGGAAAGGCAGTTGACCAGTCTTCACCATGCCAGCGTTCCATCTGTCACCAACTACAAGGACAAAGTCATAGCATTTCTAACTGGAGCACTGGTCATCATCCTTTTACCCTACATACATATAGGTCTGTAAATCACTTTATTATGGTTCATGTGGTGTGTGCATGCCACAAAATGTATTCAAATTGAGCTTTATTATTGCCTTGATTGCAAATTAGACAAATTGGATCCTCTTTCCATTGGCAGCACTGATGGAATTGTAATTGTCAAAAACACATGTTAAGGTTTTGTATGAAACTTTCTGAAATTATTTGTACAGTATGAGCATTCTTGAATGCTTGGCACAAAGTTGCCTTATACTGGGTAATTTATATACATTACAGTGGTCACTCACAATAACATTGTTCTGGGGAGCTGTAAAAGTCCATCTGATTAAAATCAAATCTTCACTGTAATACATGAAGATCTGACAGCAACTGCTTAGGAGTCATGTTCAGGTGAACTTTGAATTAGCCAATGGAAATTTGAAAGTGAATCAAAATGTTTGGCACACATAGATGCAGTTTATCCATACTGCTTTGTTTCCCAAATATGATGAAATAAGACTTCATCTGATTGGCTGATAAAATTAGTAATTATGGTAATAGGTCACAAGAAACACAATATGACCTCTAAGCAGTCACTGTCAGATCTTCATGTAGGACAGGAAATCTGATTTGAATCAGATTGCGTAAACTTGTACTGAGATGTAAGCAAGGTTGCTTTATTTTTGGGCATTTTATACACAGCATTGTGGTCACTCACTATAAATCTGTTGTGTGTTTTTCTTCATTAAATGCAAAATGATTTAGTTTTAAATTTTAATCCCGGTTGTATGATACAGCCTTTAGTATGTAGATTGAGCTTTGGGTTGACAAACTGTTATATGTAAAAGATAAACATTTACATATTATCTATCTTAATATTTTCATGTTGAATCAATTTAGAGAAACCTGTGCAGCATCAAATAATAGCATCTTTATATTTTCTTTTATTTGATTATTGTTAAAATGTATACATTTGTAACTGGCGAGTCCTTTGGTTTAATTTAAGCATACCTTAAGCTGATGACATGTTGTGATGTTGTCTGTCCATCCATTCATCCATCTGTTATAAGTTCTTTTCCTACACAAGTACTTTCAGTTGTCCGCTGTCTCCAGCTACTTAACTTTGTTGATGGCTTGTACTTGGGTTATAAGACATTATTGATTTTGTAGAAAAGAGGTCACTGGACAATGTCATTCTGAATGAAGAAACTTGGTTCCACTTAATATTTCTGTTTTTCATCATGCTTGTTTACCAAATGTTATGAAAGGCTTGTATTTGGGGTAAGTTGTTGTTGATATTGTTGTTCTGTGGCTTAACGCCATTTTTCAGCTCACGATAGGCCATATGTGGCGGCCAGTATTAATGGTGGAGGAAGAAACCGGGACATCTGCAGAAAGAACCACAGACCCATGAGAAGCTACTGGCAAGCCTTCTCACATATCCACATTCGACGAATCTTAGACTCGAACCCATGCAGACAGAGGTGAGATGGCAGTGATCGGTAACGGAGAGTGCTTTAGACCACTCGGCCACTCGGTGCCCCAAGTATTTGGGATAAGAAAGAATCTTATTGCTTTTGAGCATTAGAAGGTCAAAAGTCAAGGTCACCATGACTAAATTAATCAAAATGCTTTCCACACAATAACTTTAGCCACATTCCTCATCCAAACTTTATGGATGGTGTGTACATTTTGGA
This sequence comes from Potamilus streckersoni, assembly GCA_016746295.1. Taxonomy (NCBI): domain Eukaryota; kingdom Metazoa; phylum Mollusca; class Bivalvia; order Unionida; family Unionidae; genus Potamilus; species Potamilus streckersoni. The sequence goes on along the minus strand of JAEAOA010002019.1, from coordinate 13,429 downwards.
TAAGGAAGAAGCCTTTTTGACAAAAAATATTAGATAGTATTTGATGCTCTTGTAGTATTAAAATTGAAAATGACTTTTATTTGCTTTGATGGTTTTGCCACCTTTACTTTGCCATTTGCACTAACTGTTATCTTTGTCATGAAAATGTATATTATTGTAATATATATTTATGCAAGTGCACAAGTAACCCATTAAATGTTACATGTTTAAATACCTGGTTCATTTGAAAACAGCTGTACTGTAGAAGTTTCTGTTCTGGAACTTGCTACAATTTAACTTAAGCATTTTCTCATTGTATACCAACATTTATTATAATAATTCCCAAATTTCTGAATTATTGTACATTTAAAAATAATATTGCATAGATTAAATTTCAAAGCTTTTTTTCTGATAGTTTTTCAACTTAAAACTGTAATAATTTTTTCTACAAAACAACATTATGCTTGCATCCATCTTTGACTTTAGACAAACTACAACAAACATTACTTGCCTTGATTGCCAAATATTGCAGTCTGAAAGTTATTTTACTTTGCTGATTTTAGCCATTGCTCACACCAACAAAACACTGAAAGATGTGCACTAAATATAAAATAAGATTGTAAATATTTTTCTCCTGATGAAAATGCACACCCATGGTGCACATTTGACTCGTGATATAGGTGATGAAATGATTGAGAAATGCATGATACAATCTTCATGGTAGAACACTTAAATGCTTAGAGCTCTAGATATACAGCATACATGTACATGTATTTACATATCTATGCTCATAGGCTGGACACAATTGCATAGAGAATACATTGAATAAATCCAAAATATATCAAACATTTTCATTTTCATTTTTGTAATTTTGTCTAATGTCAAAAGCATTTTTGCATTTATCATAAACATAACATGTCTTACACTCAAGTGCATCTAATTTAATTGATCCATTACACCCTTCTGAATCCTTTCAAATTATGTTATCATAAACAAGTTTTCTAAGCATGTTTGATAATAATAAAAACTACGTCAAAAAAGCACAATTCATGAAATGTGAACCTGGTTAGGTCTTTGTCTGCAAGCCATTCTTGCATTTTTTGGCATACCAAAAGTTGAACATCTTGGTGATCAAGACTGTGTCTGGTAAGCAATGACTTGTTTTGTATGGTGATGACAGACTGCCTAACTGACAGTCCAAAAACTAAATTAGTTCCAAATCAGACCTCTGTATATAACAGGTAGATCTGTACTGGGGTACAGTATATACTTCAGTATGAGTCAGTCCAACAGCAAGTAACGTAGACTGTGATCTGCTGTTACATAGTACACCAGTAGATTATAGTCTGTGTTGTTTATTTACTTATTATTCCAAAGAAAATGCATAGAACCAGTACTGCCAGTGCATTATGCAACAACAAATCTGGGTCTTGACTGTTTGCTGTTGGTTCAAACATTTACGTGAGTATATACAGTATATTGTGAACTATGTTATGTAATAATTGGTACACTGTAAGTGAATAACAGTTGCTGTTGAATATGATCTCATGAAAGTTTTGCACTGGCATGGTTTTTTAATTATATCTACATGTTTCTATACAGGTATAATATATTTAAAACTATGGGTCCCAGACAAGAAAAGGGTTTTTAAAAATAATTGCTCCTGCTCCTGTTTTGACACAGTGTTCAGAGGTATGTATAATATATATATATATATATATATATATATATATATATATATATATATATATATATATGTGTGTGTGTGTGTGTGTGTGTGTGTGTGTGTGTATGTCTTTGCATTTTGTGCATGTATGTGTGTGTAAAAGCTAAGAAAAGAAAATCGTTTTGTTGTATACATAATAGGCTTATATGATTTCAAATCAGTGATGTGATATTTTGAAACCTCATATTTCAGATATGGTTTATACCTTGACATATTAGAGAGAAATGAAGTTTGGCTGTAGTTTGGTTCAGTCTAGTGATATTTTCATGTGTTATATTTTGTTTAATAATTCTTGATTGGTAAGTATCAATTTATGTATCAGATTTTACTGGTAGAATAATGTATTTTTAACCTTGTAGCGAATTTTACCTATGGAGAGAACTGCACAGCTATATAATAGTCCCTCAAGTCCCTTTTTGCTGTAATGTCTACACCGTTATAACATTTTCAATACACATTGTGTATCCCCTGCAATTTCCATGGGAATATACATAATGATCTATTGGTCTAAGTTTTGTATATCATTTGAAAAATGTTCAAATTTTAAGAGTAAACATGAAAACTTCTTGAGTGTATAAAAAGTTTGCTTTATCTTTGAAAAGTCATTCCATTTGTCAAAAAGCTCCTTGTACTTCACCAACAAAAATTGCTTTGAATTTGTTTGAGGGGCAAAAAAAATGAAAACTTTATTAGATTTAATTTTTAAAATGTAAGGTATCTGTAAGTTACATATTTTCCAAATGTAATTAATAAATAAAATATGATATAATTGGTTGGAACAGAAGGATTCACAACATCAGTATTTGTTAGGTTGAGTTGTGTCAGTTGATTATGATTGTATTATTAAAGAATATGACCAAGCCAGGGATGAACTGTGTTTGCAATTAAAAGTGGGAGCATTATCCACCTTTAGCAAGCTCAATGCTCCTGGAAATCTCTGGAAAACTTTGATCAGAAAAATAATAAAATAATATAGAGACAAACAATCAAACATACAATTATATTGTAGTCACAACAATTATGTATATGACAGTTTTATATATATATATATATATATATATATATATATATATATATATATATATATATATATATATATATATATATATATTAACATTTATGCATTGTTGAATGACATTATGTAATGATGTAATTGTTATTTTAGCATATGCATTGATTTTGTGACATTATGTAATGACATAATTGTTATTTTAGCATATAAAGATGTCATCCGTTTATTTCAAAACATTTTGTGCCTGAAGAAGCATGTATTATATGCAAAACTAGTTGCATGGTATTATTTGCATTTGTGTTGTTTTTTTTATCCCAATTGGAAAACTTTGAAGAATTCTTGAAAACCCTCTCCAAAGCTATATGAACCATGTCAGTAACTTGTAATTATCTAATTTTTCTTCTAGATTATGAATATGGGCATTATTGATGTAGACTTTTTTAAACAAAATACTTTTATCAGTGCTGTACTTGGAATTTATTATTGAGAGGTTTATGTCATAAAGTATGGTAGTTTTTCTTTTACAACTTGTGTTTTATATTTTATTTCAATTTTTGACATGCCATTAAGTGTTTATAAACAAACAGTAAATGCTTCTAGATTAAGAATTAGTGAATAAAGAGAATCAGCCATTCTTTCATATAAAGACCATAAACAGTGCTTATAAACAAACAGTAAATGCTTCTATATTAGGAATCAGTGAATAAAAGACATTGAGCCATTTTTTCATATAAAGACCATAAACATAATGCCTGAAAACATAGCAGAATAAAGGATGCAGTAAGCTTGTATTAGTATTGACTGATATCATTACAGAATAAAGGATGCAGTAAGCTTGTATTAGTATTGACTGATATCATTACAGAATAAAGGATACAATATGCTTGAATTAGTATTGACTGATATCATTACAGAATAAAGGATACAGTATGCTCATACACAATATGAGTCTAGTATATTCTCATAATATTTATTACTGTTATCATTACTAAATATAGGATACCAAATTATGCTCCTAACATAGTGTTGGATATCATAGTGTAATAAAGGATACAATATGCTTGTACACAACATTAGACTTGGCATGTCAAGACCAATTTTTCATGCCCCAACACAAATGTGGTTGGGATTCATAGTGTTAGCCTTGATTGTCAGATCAACTTTCATATAAGTTCGACTTAGTATTTAGGCACTATGATATGCTGTCCATGCTGCTTGAACATGTTTTTGGTTGAGTCCATTATTAAATGAAGGTATGTAGAATTCACTAGATACCAATCTATTTCCATTGCAGGAGAATATGAGCAGCCAGGGAAAACAATGTACAAACATGTTTACTTCAATGCTACATGGCAGACTTTATGCATCTGGTTCCTTACAGTCATCTTTATCCTGCTAGCTTATGAGAGTATCAAGTACCTTATCCCATTAGCACGACGGCGAAATCTGCGTATTAGTATGTTCATATTGTATGTAATCAACATTTATCCTCATTATTATTCCTGGTGGTCATATTTCAGTTATTATAATGAGGACTTTTATTCTTATTATAAACATCATATGTTATTCACAGTCACGGAACTTATGTCTTCTGCAGTTGTTCTCAATCTTTGTGATATTCGTAATGAGTTTATTTCATGGAAGATCCTTACATTAGTGAGTATAAACATTATGCACGTCCTTGTTGGTGGGATGGACCAGTTTATCCATGAGGTTATTTATGGTCATGGAGCAAGATTTCACAAGGCAAGAAATATTGGCCTAATGGTCCCAGATATCCTGCACGTAGTTGTACCACTATGGGCCTTTCACAAGTATTTAGTGAGGAAGGAACTGCAGTGGAAAGACATATTTTACAAGGAGGAATTGTTGATGTGTATTGTATTCATATCAATTGCCACATTGATGGGCAGATTGCTTTAGTTAAGAATGTATATTTAAATGGTCTTTTTGGATGGACAACAAAGCAATTCCAGCATATTGTGAATGTCTGCCCAGAAATATGTCTGTCTGTCCAGCTGTCTGGCATTAACACAGGTTTTTTCTTAGTATATAATTTTCTCATGCTGTTCCTTGTAGATGTTTCACGAGAAGTACTGTAGCCTTAAAAGAAAACAGAGTCACTCTGAACTACATTTCCTAACAAACTGCCATTGGTGCTTTTAGTTCTTGGGGGGGATGTTTTGTGACAATATATGATGTGTACACAATTTTGAACAGGATAGACTTTTGTCTGCTGTCTAAAAATAGTCTACAATATCAGTGTCTGTAATGTTTGCTTCAATTATCAATAGAATTAAAAATATAGAAGACACAATATGATGGCAGCTCATGATCTGCATATTATAAGTTTACAAGTACATTTTATTTTTTTTTAAATTTTGACCTATTTTTGAATTGATTAAAATGGTTTAATCTTTGAAAGTGATTCAGTACACCACTCCGATGATAGCTTGTGCTCTGATAATTCATGAACTCATTTATAATGCAGGGTCTGGCATGGATCCCATTTTTTTTACCAGAAAATACCTCCCAAATTAATCCCTATTTCTTGAACTTGAAGAAAATCGTGATCTATATTGGTAACTGAAACATTGATATATTGTTTGTTTTGTGGTCGAAAATGGTAGATAGGATCTGGAAATTTTAATCAACATTTTGAAATTATCAGCTTTTAATAAGATGTTACCTTTTCTTTGCTAACAAAATTCTTAGTAAACCATAATTAAAGATATTCATGGAAGTTTCAGTCAATGAAAATATATTTAAATTCTAATTAAACAATTTTTATTAAGAGAAATTTGTGTTTTAATTCTTATCTTTTAGTTACTCTTAAGTGTCATCATCATAAATGCTGCATATTTAAATGTAAAATATTTCAATCTACTGTAACAGTTAAGTCCACAAGTGTTTTTCTGAGAATCTAATTAACTTGTGGAAGTATCTGTTGCACCAAATTAAAAGCTGGCCTCCTTTGTGTTATCAAATAATTTAATGACTTTTGAATAATAAAGGAGGTGGATTAAAAGAATAGTTAAAAGGCATTCATATCCTAAATTCTTAAAATCTAACAGCTCAGGTCATATGTCAGGTGAACTCACTTCATTTGATCAGTTGAACACTGTTATAAATGTTATTGTGTATGTAACATAATTAAACTACCTTAAATTAACTGACTCATTTATAACCATGAACTAATAAGGCAAGACAGCCAAGCTAAATGGTGCTACACAAAATAAAGTGCATGGTTTCATAGATACTACCATTGTACAAGTGAGCTTCAGTGAATTTCTGAACTGGCATATCCTCAAGGATGACAAGATATTTCACTATTACTTCCATTAAAGTCACGATATCATTCTTGTACTAATTAAACAATTCAAAAATTGAGTTTAGATGTAAATGATTGTTTCACAAAATGTCGCTAGTTTTTTTTTAAAACAGTAATCTTGTTTGGTGATGAAATGACAATTAGTCTAGTTCATTTCTAATTTGACTCTTGACTTGGCATTATACTATTAAATACCACTCTGGGAACCAGACTAATCAATAAAACAAAAAGTAGTGATGTAATACACAGATGTTTTCACTTAAATGTGATGGTTGTTGAAACTATTTGGAATGATCTTTATTAACAATCATTATTGATGTGATTCTAAAATGAGGATTCAGGCAAAAAACAGCCCATTTCCCTCTCCCCTCCAGGTTTTCTCGATGTCAAAGATTATTTTTTTCAATTTTTTGAGGTCTCTCGGTAACTTGTGCCCTTGCTTATAGTGAGATCTATGTGGACCTTGATGTGTGAATTGAGGGAGAGTTGTATGTGCAACAACTCTTTGAATTTTGCCAAAACCACTTTGCATTTATCGGAGGGAATACAAAATGTTTGCACTAAATAAAATTATTTTTCCTTTTTTTTTATATTTCCCAATAATCCTATGAATAAATAGATAAAATCCATTAAAAGTAGGTGTTTTAAAAGATGGTGGACATCAGATGTTGTCAGATAAAGTTGGGGGCCCCAAGTGGCTGAGTGGTCTAAAGCGATGACCGTTACAGATCACTGCCATCTCACCTCTATCTGTGTGAGATCAAGTCCAGACTCTGCTAATGTGGGTAAGTGAGAAAGCCTGCCAGTAGCTTCTCATGGGTCGTTGCTTCTTTTCGGGGTTTTCCATAGTTCTTTCCCCACCATTAATACTGGCTGCCATGTATAGCCTAACTTGTGCTGAAAAATGGCGTTAAACCCTATAACAACAACAACAACAAAATCAGATGAAGTTGTGTCTCTTTGAAGTTGTGATTCATATGCAGTCAAACCCACTTATCTCAACCTCAGTTTTTTCTAGAGCCCATGTATGTCTAGCACTTTGGTATGGTCCTAAAAAAATCCTTCTTTGTTATGCAAATTTTTCCCTACTTGACCCCCTTTTAAGTTGATAACCTGGTTATGTTGGGCATAATATTTGGTTCAAAGTAACTTGTGGACCCGCTTAATTTGATGAATTGCAACCTTTAAGGTCCATCTCAGAAATTTTAAAAGAAATGATCCTGCATTTCGGACATTACTGGTACCTCATACTGGCAAGGATGGAAAAAGTCAGTACAAGACCAAATTTTACCAGTACAAATGCTAACCAATCTTATTAATGCATGGTTTATCACTTGCACAGAATGGAGAAAATTCTCATGTAAGTATTGAAATTGAATACATGCATTTCCGACCTTTATGTGAGCTTCTTTCAAAATGGAGATTATCGCTTGTCCATACCACGACAATATGGTTCGTCCCACAAAATATCATGAATTTGATCTTATCTGTAACACGGAAAATTATCAGGTTAACATCATTAAATGTATCTAAATATACCAAATCTGTTTTACACAATATATTTAAAACAAATTTGGTAATAAAATGTTTTCATGCGAGCATAAAAGTCTTCAACTTAAGCATGCTAGATCACGTGGCTCACAATAATCCTTAAATAAAACTCCACAAAACTTCAAACTATGCTGCCTCCCCATGTTGGTTTTTTTATTTGTTTTGAACAAGAGCAAATAAAAGCACCAACGTTATTGTAAAAAATATATATAACGCCCAGGATTTTTTTATGAAAATTAGTCATTGCTGTACCATAATTACATATTCTTCAACACAAACAGAATGATGCAGAAGGCAACTGATAGTATTAAAATCTGAAACAGAATGAAGAGTACTTTTATTTATATTGTTTTTATCTTAAATTTCAAAGTTTCAAAGGGATTAGCTTGGACCTGTGTTCTTGTCACCAGGGAGATGGGACTACAACTGTATGAATGGAATAAATTTGCTTGAAACTGCATGAATGGAAAATGTTGGCTTCATACAGCATTTGATGTTGAGACAGTTAACTCTAAAGACCTGAAACACATTTTACCATTTGTTGGTACATGAATATCGATAGCCCTGTCTTTTTCTGGTACAGAAGCAAAATTTATTGGTAAAAACCAGCATATATTGTTATAAAAGAACCTCTGACGATCAAAACAATAAGATTGATTTTCATTCACAATATTGGTCAGTTAAGATTTTGCTGCTAGTCACATGCCATTTCTAGCAAAAGAAAACACTTAAAAAAAATAAGTATAGTCCTACATGTACATGTACTTCAGTTGGCCAAAATTTTGGATAGCATGGGAAAATCATTGTCTTGCTGAGGCCCCCAAAGGGATGTGACTATTCACAAGGAAATAACTTTAAACCACTGACATTGTGCAGTAACTTGTAAAAATATTTGACGTTTTACTTAATCTCATTTACAGACCTCCAATCTTTTTTCTCCAACCAGGCATAAATGTATTATTACTTTTATTGTGCATTAGAAATGCCATTTGTTTTAGAAATAAACTCATTTTTGGTACTCAAAATGCATAATTATTGTTCTGCAGACGATTTATCAACTAAACTCTTGATATCTCTGGACCCGGTTATTTTGACGATTTTTTGAATAACTAGTTTAGCTGGTTAGTATGGTGTATAACTGTTTTCATTGGTTAAAGAGTTTTATCCATTTAAGATTATTGAAGAGATTCTGTTAGTTTTTTGATTGAAGAAAAGTTTTTCTTTATTATTAGTGGTATATATCTTTTGTTGTCCTTTCCCTGGAAGTGTGTTCATCTTTTATGACATTTACATGAAAATGTTTACTCAAGAAAATGTATTCAGTATTCAGGCTATTAGAATATTATATATCACGGTGTTCTTGTAACTGTCTTGCTTTGTATGTTATATAAGTGTTTTTGGGTACAAAATAATAATGTTTATATTTCTTCATTATGCTCATCTTGCTAGCATATAAATATTTATTTGTAAAATGTCTGTTTATGTTGCATACAATTTAAATGGTATCACATATTCATTTTTGTGAATACTTTTGTTGTCAGTGTTTATTAAAATATAGCAGAATATAAGAATAAATTCATTGATAGGAATTTCTTCGTTAAAAATGCTTAAAAATATGGTCTGTAAAACATTGTAAAACGTGACATTCACACACACACACACACACCAGATGAGAAATAAAAAGAATGGAAGATGTTTAATTTTTAGGGTGTTTTGAAAAAGACAACTGAATTTTCCTGCACTGAATTTCACCTTGTTTTGTTTACATGCATTACCTCCCTTTATTAGGATTTTCTTAGGTTGTGTAAACTGCTTTTTATCTCTATAGTTACTAGAGTTGTAATAAATTAATTTTAACTAATTTCATTTGAACGCTGCAATCCACAAAACTGACAAATGTTTGTGTTGTTTTCTTTTGATCATTGTTAGTTTTTTTTCATTTTTAACTCATCGTTTGTCCACCTCCACTATAAAAAAGTTTTTATACATGGTAAATGTCATGCACTTTTTAAGCTTCTTTTGTACATTCCTTCTTTGTTTTTGTTTACTGTATATGAATATTGTCTTTTTGATATGTTCCTCTATGCAAATAGCATATGCGTACTTCATTCCATCTTATGTAATCTTTGTTAAATCCTGGTGGAACAGATGAACATAATTTTTTGTTGTTGAAGAAACAGTTTTCATATAAATTGTAATTAGATCTTTTTGAATTGATAGTTGTATGCTAAAAGTTTCTTTAAACTTAAAGTTTGTAACTTTTTTTACTTTGTCAATAATTTTGATTGTGTTCATTTATTAAGATTGTGTTGATAAATATAACCTTCATCCTGTATTATTAGCTATGGTAGCTAGTTTGGTATGACATTGAAATTGTGATCAGTGGGTCAGTGGTTTGCTGCCCACCAGTCCAGGTTGCCGCAGTGTCTTAGGGAAAGGTACTTAGCTCTTATTTCAATAGTCTGATACAGCCAGTAATGCATTATAAGTACTATTAAAGGCAACACCTCAAACCATCCTTTCATTTTAGTAATAAGGAAATAGTGTTTTGAACTGGGATGGGGGATGTGGTGAGATGTAGTTTTAATAGCCAGTACCTTAAAATGTCTCCTATTCAAAAGCATTAATAATTAGACACGAACTATTTCACATTTAAACAGCATGATAGTAATGATATTAAAAAAGGTTATCATAATTATTATTGTAATTTTTATTATTCTTATTATTATTGTAATTATTCTTCTTATTATCATAATAATTCTAATTACTATTGTAATTATTCTTCTTTTTATTATTATCATAATTCTTTTTATTATTATCATAATTCTTATTATTGTAATAATAATAATAATAATAATTATTATTATTATTATTATTATTATTATTATTATTATTATTATTATTATTATTATTATTATTATTTGTTGTAATTATTTTTCTTATTATTATTAATTTGGCCCAGGTTGGCCAAGAGGTTTAAGATGCTTGCCTTTACAAATCATTGACATCTTATTTCTGTGTGGGTTCGAGTCTTGGGCTGAGCCAACAAGGGTAGGTGAGAAATCCTGCCTGTAGCTTCCTATAAGTCAGTGGTCCTTTCTGGGAGATCTCCCAGGGTTTTTTTTCTCCACCAAATATGCTGCCTATTACACAAAACCTTCTGTGTTCTGAAACATAGTGTTAAACCTATAACAGCAACAACAAAAATTCTTATCTTTTACTATAATAATTCCTTCAGGGTTTGACTTAAGCTTTTTTATATTGTTATTATTTATTTTTTCCCAAAATTGGAATGACACATTAATGAAAATTGCCCTGATGTACTGACATTACAAGAAAGATTGGCCATCCCTTCATATGCTTATATCACAGTTGCATATAGTACATTTGAAAATTCGACTGATTTGCATCATTGTATAAAAGTCTTTTTATTTTACGATATCATTTATATAATTATATTTTTTTAAAAGTTTGATGTAAAAATTGTCCATTGCAGAAAAGCTGTTATGATTATTCCCACTTCTGTGTGGTTACATGACCAGTTTTCTTGAAAATGTTAGCGACTCAGGGAGATCTTCATAAATGTTTTTTCAATTTGGAATTAAGCTGCCAAGAAAGTAAGAATAGCATTAATAAGTTAAGAAAGTACGAGAAAAATGTCTCATCCTGCCTTTGAGACATTGACCGAGTCGAGCATACACAATTTTTCCAAGATGCCTACCTTAGAACTTGCACAGAGAGTTTGCTTAGTGTGAAAAGCAATAAAACTCCAATAAAATATAATGCATGGAAATGCCAAAAGAAATTGCTCTTTATGATTACTAATAATAGGAAAATAATGAAAATAATACATAATTGCTACCGGTTACTGGTCATTCACATTACATTGAAGAGGTTCTTCATGGAACCATTTGCTCAATACAGCGATGTTTTAGTTTAGTTGTTTTGTATAATTTGTTGCAACAATTGATTGATATTAATTTAAGAAAACGATCATGAATGACCTTAGTACAATTGTTCTAAATATTCTATTAGATGTTTCACAACCTTGGACAGGTTTATGCGAATGCTAGGAAGTGTTTCTTAAAGTTATTTCATTTCGAAATTTAGGAACTATATATAAGAAATATCGGAAAATATTTTGCACAAATGAGCAGGCATGTGCGTTTCAAACACGTCATTTATCTAACTCTTCTAACGTATTTAAAGGTGGTATGCAGGGAGAACTTTCAATACCTTACTTGTTTTGCTACACGTTGAATTTTACATATATTAATCTGAACTGATAAGAAAATTAATAATATGAATATATTTAATAAAGAATTTAAACTTTCGCAAAACGTTACTTGTGATTCAATCATGTTGCTGAATTCTCTTTACGTGATAATTTGGTTACTATTGATAATATATTTTCATAAAGGTCACTGATAAAAAAAGCAACAAAAGTATTGCAAGTTAAACATGTCCTGGCGAAACTAAAATAATAGGAAATTATTTATAATTAACATTCACTTTTTCGACTAATCATCCAATTACTTGACAATAGCAAACTTTGCAAACATCATAGTGAACAAAACAAGTACGTCAAAACGTAATTGCTCATCAAATGTGTTTATCTGAAATTATAGAAAATGCAACTTTTTTTTCTTTAACATAATAAATACTTTTTATATTAGAGTGACACAAAATTCAAAATGGAAAATCATAACGCTGATCAGAGTATAAAAATACATAGATGATTAGATTTGTTTTTATTATCTTTTATTTATGAAACTCTAAAGCAATGCTAGATATATGTATGCAAAACAAATTATCTGGTGCGCTCAACACTTCGTGGAATTACTATTTTGGCCACCTTGAGGCGATTTAAACTTTCATTGAAACAACAAAGCAAGAAAAACTAAAATAAAGATCAAATTAGCAGGAGTCCTGATCACGCTTAAATTGCTGGTGGTGTTATCGTGCTTCGGCGAAGCCTTGGACGCCAATTTGACGTCTTTGATCCAATTGTAGATCACATTTTCCAGTACCCCCAGAGGCATCAGGCCATTGCTAAGAATAAGGTAATGGAATTCGGGCAAATCGAAAAGTGGACCTGTAATAAAATGTTTCAAACTTTAAGAAGAACGCCCCCAAATGTAACAAATATAACAAATTATTTCCTTGTAGCTTGCGGCAGATTAATCGAATACATTTTGTTCTACTCGTAAGGAACGATATATTATAAGGATCTAAACAAAAGTGAATAAACTAGCTCTGGAAAGATGTCTTAATCCTTTGTTTAACCGGAAAGTTATGGTTTAAATATCACTTGAAACATGCCGAAAGATTCTTCTGCAATTATAATCTTTGGCGATATCATTTATTCTTCTCATCAGATCATCTGCATTTAAAAGGACCAATTTAAAAACTTATAAGGTTTCTTGTTTTATTTTAGTTTCTTCTGTCTTTGAAGTTTCTTGTTATCATGCACATTACATGTTACGCCATTTCATTTCCATACTGCATGTACCCACCTGCCGTTCATCTCATAATGTGAAAAAGTCAGCAAAGATAAAAACTTTAGAAACGTTTTTGATGACGTTCTTGATGGAGCTTTCCACATTTATTTATGCAATTACAATTTTAAATGATCATATAAATATATTTTTATCAGTTGTGCCATGTAGCTGTATATTTAGATCTTATAAATGGTGGATTAAAACATAAAACAGTTGATGTTTCATTGCATCATTAAAAATGTCATAGGGTTTGAAATAAATTTTGCATGTGAAAGTTTCAAAAATCATGAAAATAACTGTCCCACTGCCCTAGAGAAATTGTGTCTAGG